>VZRW01006195.1:0-27642 GCA_013398125.1 Aegotheles bennettii | reverse complement strand
CCTCCTTTTTGTGTTTGAGATTGTCCAGGAACTCCTTGTTCATCTATGCAGGTCTCCTGGTCCTTATGTCTGAATTTGTCTTCATTTTGATACAGTGTTCCTGAGCTTAGAGGAAGTGATCCTTGTATACTAACCAGCTCTCTTGGGCCCCTTTTCCCATATGTAAGAGACCTGTAAAGGGTTAAGCTGGTGTTATGTCTCAGCATTGTCTCCTTCACTTTACAAAGAAGCGATGCCAAGTGTTTCTGTTGCTTTGCTCAAGAAACCGCAAGGCTGGATCAAACTGGGTATGCAAGCTTGTTGCTTTTGCTTTTGGTAACTACAGATAGGAAAGAGTCTGTACCTGCCAAAACCACAAAAGTACAGGGTTGGATGCCCCCGCCTCTCTAGGTTGCATGTGCTGTGGTCTGAAGACCCCCAGTGGACCACCAGGAGGACCCCTGAAAGACCCCCAAAGTACAGCATTGCATATGTGTGCAGAGGAGGAACCCATGCAGATCGGTTTCCAGATTCTCCTCCCTTGTTCTGAGTAAAGGTGAAGGATGAGCAAGAGACTGAAAGTATAAAAGGATACCACGTTCTACCTGCTGTGAAGTGCTCCCCCAGCAGATCAAGAAACAGCCAGAGAAGAAGTCATTGGAACCGTGGTGGTATTGAGTAAAGCTGAAGGATGAGCAAGAGACTGAAAGTATAAAAGGATACCACGTTCTACCTGCTGTGAAGTGCTCCCCCAGCAGATCAAGAAACAGCCAGAGAAGAAATCCCTTCTTCAGAAGAAAAGAAGAAAAGTGGTTTCTTTCGCTTGCACTCAACTTTCTTGTTATTCTGCTTTCTCTCTCCCTCTCCCTCGTTTTCCTTCTCTCTCTCTCTCCTGCACAACTTCAGTAAAGCTAGGTGTAGACGTGATATTTGACCTCGTTTGTGTCTTAATTTTGCCACTGGGATTCCCCTTGAATCTCTCAGACAGAGTGCCTCAGGACAAAAAGGTTGCACCTGCTGTGTGACTTAAACCAGGGAAAGGAAGACAGAACTCAGCCGCACTTAGGCTCCACACAACAGTGGGAGAGCTTAGAAAGCAAGGGGGTTCTGTCAAATCTCTTGTAAGCTGCATACCAGTCCGGGAGAGAAATTGCCCTTTTGGCACCTGATAGTGTTATCTCTATGTTGTCCCTGTGGAGTCCCACAAGAATTGCCACGTCTTCAGCTTTTGGAACGTGACACCATAGTGTCCTATCAAGGAATTCCCTGAAGAGGACAAAGTCTGCTCTCCTGAAGTCCAGAGTAGTGAGCTTGTGGTGTGCCCTCCTTGCTGCCCTCAGGATCATGGTCGCTGCAGCTAAGGCTGCCCTTGAGCTTCACATTCCCCACCAGCCCGTCCTTGTTGGTGAGAACAGGGTCCAGCACAGCACCTCTCCTTGTTGGCTCCTCTATCACTTGTAGAAGGAAGTTATCATCAATGCATTCCAGGAACCTCCTGGATTGCTTATGCCTTGGTGTGTTCTCCTTCCAACAGGTACTGGGGTAGTTGAAGTCCCCTATAAGGACAAGGGCTTGTGAATTTGAGGCTACTCCTATCTGTTTATATGACGGGCCTCATCCAATTGTTCCTCCTGATCGGGTGACCTGTAGCAGACCCTCACTATAATGTCCCCTTTAATATGAACCCATAAGTTCTCAGTCAGCTCCTCATCCATCTCCAGGTGGAGCTCCATGCACTCCAGCTGGTTGCTGACATAGAGGGCAATACTTCCTCCTCATCTCCCCTGTCTGTCCTTCCTTAGGAGTCTGCAACCTTCCATTCCAATACTCCAGTCATGGGAGTCATCCCACCAGGTCTCTGTGATGCCAATAAGATCGTAGCCCTGCAGGGACATGTACGTCTCTAACTCCTGTTTATTCCCCATGCTGAGTATATTTCCATAGAGGCATTTCAGCAGGGCCCCTGATGAAGCTGACTTGATGGCTGGAGTACCTGGAATTCCTTTGAGGTCCTTCCTTGCACCCTGCCCCCCTAACCTTGCCATCNCCAATAAGATCGTAGCCCTGCAGAGACATGTACGTCTCTAACTCCTGTTTATTCCCCATGCTGAGTATATTTCCATAGAGGCATTTCAGCAGGGCCCCTGATGAAGCTGACTTGATGGCTGGAGTACCTGGAATTCCTTTGAGGTCCTTCCTTGCACCCTGCCCCCCTAACCTTGCCATCTCCTCCCCCAGCTTTCCACAGGGAAGCCTGGTATTAACCCCTTCCCCCTTCAAATCTAGTTTAAAACCCTGTCAAGGAGCTCCACAAACTCCCATGCAAATGCCCTCTTCCCCCTTTGAGAAAGGTGAATGCCATCTGATGCCAGCAAGCCTGGTGCTGTGTAGGCCATCCCATTATCAAAGAACCCAATGTCATGGTGGTGACACCAGCCACAGAGCCATGTGTTAATAGGCTGGATGTATTTGTTTCTTCCAGTGTCACTGCCAGCAATTGGAAAGATTGAAGAAAAAATAACCTGTGTCCCAACTCCCCTAACAAACTCCTCCCTGGCCCTAAAGTCCCTTTTGATTTCCCTAGGTCTACACGCTGCAACTTCATTGCCACCTACATGAATAAGTAATGGCCTGAAGGCCACACTATGCTAGGAAGTTTCCTAGTAATATCTTTAACCCTGGCCCCAGGAAGACAACAGACTTATCTGAGAGGTGAGTCCTTTTGACACACTGGACACCTGTTCCCTTCAGAAGGGAGTCAGCTACCACTACCATCCTTCTTTTCTTCCTGGGTGGTTGTATGAGGGTAGACCCTACTGCCTGTGATGATGCCATTGATGTAGGTGGGCCGTCATCCCCACTATCCCTTATCTGGGATTCCCCATCCAAAGCCTCATACCTATTCTGCAGAAGCACTTGGGGAGATGACGTGGGCTCACCTACAGCTTGGAGCAATGACTCACCTCTATTTGCTACTTCCATTTAAGTTGTTGCTACCTGGTTGGTGTGGGAAGGGTACATTGGCCCCTTGTTTTGGGGGTGGTTTTGCTGGCTGTTGTGTGTTCTGCTCCTGGGATGGCAGAGCAATAGCGCACCTGGTCTGTTTCTTTCTAAAGCTTCCTAATGCACCTTAACGTTTCTAGCTCCCAGAGCTCTACCACTAGGCTGAGCAAGTCATCCACTTGCTCACATCTCATGCAGGTGTTTACAGTGTTGTCATTTGCTGCCAGTGAAAGGCAGCTGTACTCCCTACAGCCAGAGGCTGTGACAGCTGCATGTTTCCATGGCAGGTCTGTTTGTGTAGCCACCTCCACCCTGGTGAGTGCAAGGGAGAGGACTCTTCTCTGTGTGGATACAATAGTTAGCTATGTCCTAGAGGGTGGTAATTTCCACTGGAACTTACCTTGCTAGTTAGCAGCTCCTCAGTGCCTCAGCATTCTGTCCTCATGAATTGCTATGCAAACTGCCATGCCATGACCTCACTGACGTGCCATGCCCCTGTTTGCTTGCTCCTGTTTGCCATAATCAGGTCACTCATGCTCCTTAGGGCAGTTTAAATCTCCTGCAGTGGCTCCTACCGTGCACCCCACTGCACCTGACTGGCTGTGCGATCTTCTGGGTCTTTTCTGGGGTTCTAAGTTGCTGCACAAGGTGCCCTGGTTCAGGGAACAACTTTTTTCACTAGAAAATTGAAGATTTATTGTGTATAGAAGAAAAGGATGGGTGGTTTTGTCTTCTCTTTTCCTTCTTTCTGGTCCTGCACTATTTGCACTTCACTTTGGACAGCAAAATAACCACTATACCTGTGGACAGGTTCTTTCACATCCACAGAATTTGGCATTTGAACTTAGAAGTTTCTGCTTCTGTTTGAGCTGGAGCTTAGAAGTTTGAGCAGTTCAGAAACAGTCAAGATGACATTTAAATGCCATTTAAATTTGTTAAGTGATAGCTATTTGTTATAATGTTAATGCTTTTCCAGTTTCACTTTTAAGCATTTGCCAAGGAATCAAGAAAAAGGTTCTAAACTCAGCTCAACTTCAGGAAATATAATTTTGTCATAGCTGGTTCATGCCAGGCAAAATCCTAAACACTAAGTTAGACATTAGACAAGAACAGTGAATAAAATAGTGATGAAGCTAGATAAAATTCAATATCAGGGAGCATAATTTTGTAGATCAGTAGAATGAGCAGATGATTAGGAAAGCAGTGTACTCTAGATTCCTGGGATTGCTTTTGCAGTTTTTAATCAAATGTATTGGTTAAATGAATAAAATTTGGTAATGTAGTCAGGTTATTTTGTTATGTAAATACATTTACATGTTAATATTGCTTCTAAAATTCTAATACTATTAGCTACCTGCTCTTTCATAATGCATTTTAATTTTCTCATATGACGATACTTTAGATCCACTGATAGCATCTACCACGTAAGAGTAATTGCAACCATAGTAAAAACATGCTGAATATGCTAATTTGAAGTAAACACATTCTTCTGTAATAAACCTTTGACTTTATGAGTAATAGAAGAAAGCTAACATTTATCATTGTTTATAAGTTTCACATATTTATGCTTTGTTGGTGAAAATGTTTGAGAAGGATAAACTTGGTACATAAATTATAACGCTCCAAAGAATAATTAATAACTTTGCAATAAATGTTTTTTAAACTGAATATTCTCAGAGTTGATATTAAATAGTAAGTGGCTAAATATTAGTTGATGTCTTTAAATATTAGCTAGACTTTATTTTGCAGATAAGAAACAAGCAGAAATGAAATGAAATATTAATGCCCTATTGATCCATTCAATACAATAACTTTGTCATTCTTCACACTTCATATCTCATATTGAACTATGCATCTGAAGGAGGCTGAGTTTAGTGCTGTCAGCTAAGGTCTAAAAGTCAGAACATGTGGATTTATTTTTCTTACTTTACTACATAAGTTCTTCGTGGAAAAAATACAATATGTTGTGTTGTAGTTTAACCCAGTAGGACACTAAATACCATGAAGCTGCTCTCTCAGCCTGTCCAACCATGGGGAATGGGGAAGAGAATTGGAGTGGTTAGGGTAAGGAGGCTCGTAAGTTGAGATAAAAACAATTTAATAATTGAAATAAAATGAAATAATAATTAGTATAATAAATAAATTATTATTAATAATAGTAGTAATAGTAATAATAATACAATATACAATTAAGTGGTTCACAATGAGAATGCTCACTACCCACCGATCAAGGCCCAGCACATTCTCAGCTGGTGGTCCTGGAGGAGGAAAGAGATTCCAAAACCACAATCCCAGAAGAGGAAGAGAGTGATTTCCCAGACTATATACTTTTCAGCCATATACTGAGCATGATGTGGCATGATATGTAGTATCCTATTGGCCAATTTAGATTCCCAGCTTCCTGTGCACCTGCACACTAGCAAAACATGACATCCTTGATCTCTTAGTAACAATTATATACATCAGTGTATTATCAACATTCTTCTCATACCAAACCTCATACTAAAGTCAAAAATTAACGCTGTTCTAGCTACTAAGAAAATTACTTCTATCCCAGATTAAACCAACCCAGCCAAAAACATGATGTGTTGATAAGTTCAAAGTTGTCTAACTAAACTTTGATGTAAAAACCCATCATATTTAATAACCAAAAGACATGCCAGTAATAAACCCTGAATTTGACTAATGACTAAACAATTGTTCTGAAGTTATAGGAGGAATATGGTGAGTCCACATATTGGGTTGGCTCTAAGTATGAAAATGTAGGAAATTATTATTCAACGTGTGTGTAGATATAGCTTCTCTTCACTTTTGTGTTACCACTAACAAAATTACAGATTAATTTTGGAGCTTAACTGATAAAAGTTTGTGCTCTGTAGAAAGAAGATTGTGAAGAGCAAATGAAAAGTCTCTCTCAGGGAAATATATTTTCAATGGTTACTGTTAAAGGATGCTATATGAAAGCACACAAATGTGCTAAGCAAACCCTCCCACAGTAGGAGAAAGTGAGGACAGAATAACCCCTGCAATTCCACAAGTTAGCTACAAGTAAAGACTTCTTTTCTGTCTTCAAAGCTTCTAAACACTTTAGCCTCCAAGTACCATTCAGTTATCATGCCACTTACACTAGCATTTGGTCTTTGACATATACCAAGTGTTTTTCAAAGGGACCCTAAATAACCATTAAGTGTTATGTTTGTTGTTTTCTGCATAGATGGTTGTGGCATTTTCACAGATTCATTATCTGACCTTGATTAAAATTCAGGAAATGTTAGCCTGTTGCCTATGTTCAGGCCACAGAATAATACCTCTATTTTGACATACCTTTAATAAATCAGACATTTTATTTATCTTCGCAAAATGGGATGTGATTGCTGGTTTATTTATCCTTCATGCACATCTGAGATGTAATTGGAAGAGTTGATGTTACTGGCATATTATTAAGTTATTTCAGCTCTGTATGTCAGTCTGCAGTAAATCAGAGGATAACAATTTTAAGCTCTGTGCTGACTACAAAATAATAGGAGTGCTTTAATGCCTTCAAAATATCGTGATAGTATTATTCAGTTCTCATTTTACAAGTTTTAATTGAAACCATTATCAAATAATGATTGCGGACTAGAAATATTTTTTAATAAAGTTGTGGAGATCATATGCTGCTGTAAATTCTGACTATCCCAGTTAAGGGACAAGAGCCCAACTCTACAGTTTTTCTATCAAAAGACAGAGTGCCTATTAGAGTGAGTGAAAAGAGAGATATATACTGCTTCTGAAATTTGTGTGCTTGAAAACTGCTGAATAGTTTCTTTGGAAATGGAGACCTACTCTGATATGGATGTCATTGGTATCAACATCTGAAGTTTTACAGGTATGTGTCAAGTCCTGTCAGAACATTTCCCATGGGACTATGAACCATAAATCCAATAAGCAGGATAAAGGTATGGGCACAAACGCTGTGCTGCAACAGTCTGAACTGCTAAGTTGTTAACATACTCACTTGTGTGTTCTTAGACCACACTAACTAAATTGGTCCTGCTCTGAGAAGGGGTGTGAGCAAGGCAGGGGTCCTCTCCAAAGAAAGTGTTTGTACAATTTTTTGAGCCTGTGTCTGTCCCAGACAATGCCTGGGCATGAGCCAGACACTGCTTCAGTACACAATAATGGATGGAGCCTTCCTATTTTTGGATAGAAAAATGAAGGCAGAGAGCTTATTTATATAGTTACAAGTTACATGTTTTCTCTGCTTGCCCTTGGGACCAGAAAAGAGGCTATGATTTTTTAAAATTTCCTTGAGCATAGCGATAGGGAAAACCTTTAACAGTAGGAAGGGTGGGACGTATTCAAATTGTACAAAATGTCTGCTGATATGAAGCTGTTAAAGTACAGCATTTAGTTTCTGTGGACTGAGGCTACTGATGAGCCATCAGATGTATCTTCTGTGTCTACTTCCTGGGAAAGATATACGTGTACAAGTAAAAATCCTTGCTATCTTGTCTTTCTTACCGTTACCATACAGTCAATGTTATTCTTATGTTATTACCATTTAATATTATTTATTCAAGGTGAATTTTTAGTCATAACAGTAGATATCTTTGTTGAGTTATATTTTATTATTACATTTCTAAAAAAAAGAGAATGTTCCAGTTCACAGGTTTACAAATACAGTTTTTAGAGTTATTTCACAATCAGTCAAATAAAAGTATGTGTTCCATAATTAAGTTACTATAATTCTAGTGGACTGGATGATTTTATTTTTTTACTCATGCTTTCCATAAGGAACACTTTGTACAATTTTCTAAGTGTTCATCAAGACAATTAATAATTTTGTTGCAAAAACCTGGCTGTGAACTTGACCTCTTGTAGAGCTGTCTGTGTGAAAGCAGTCTAAACTCAGAAGAAGTATTACAAATGCAGAAGCAAGACAGCTAGGTACTCTGAAATTTCTCTGGAGTCCATAGACTATGCATGGGGGTGATGTTGCATATTTGGATACTTTCATAAGCAATCTGATTGCCACATAAATTTACCTTTCCTTCAAACTAAACTCCTATGAACATCATTGAATTCTTGCAAAAAAATACAACTCACTAACAATTAGGAAGATGAGTGGGAGCTTGATGGTCCACCAATGTACATGAGATTAAGTGGGTTTTGCATAAATAATGTATCTCAGTCTAGAAAATAGTTCACTACCAACACTAAAGTCAGAAGGAACCTAGGAAATCTCAATTTTTCTTTTAGTCCATAAATTGCCTTTTAGTACCTAAATGACTTCATCCTAAACTATGTTAAGGAAAATAAGCTTGATATTTCTGATTATATGTATTTTGTGTGCATCAGAAATGAATGAGCAGTTATCAGCCCCAGTTCCCAGCAGTAAAATGTCTGGTTTGTTCAATTTTTTTAAAGGAGTACATAAGCAACTATATTCGTAACCTACAGGCTCAGCACAAAGAAGTGTATACATATCACTGTCCGCTCAATATTAACCTTACCTGAGCTCCTGTCACTCCAATGTTGGCTTCATTTGTCTACAAATCCTTCTATAAATTTAGGCTTAACCTAGGGACATGTAATGATTTCTGAATTTCTATATGTTGGTGTAAATGTTTACCCAGCTGGAGCAGCATGTCTCTCCTGCCTGGAATGTTTGTCTCACAGTGTTGCAAAACACACAAAACTGTAAAAGCTCCTTTCTCTGCATGATGTATTTTTTTCTATGCTATGCATTCAGAAGACAAAGTTGATGTCAACTGTAGGTTAATATAATAAAAGTGATGATTTTATTTCAGTTGCTGGGAACCTTGAAACGGGATGTTTGTGGGTTTTTGTGGGTTTTTTATTATTATTATTAGTTTGGGGCTTTTTGTTTTGTTTTGTTTTAATTCCTTTCATGCACTTATTTACCTGCTGGCTGTAGATGTTTTTTATGTCTGTTTTTCAAATATTTTCACATCAGTTTGACAATGTAAGATGAAACATACTTGTAAAGTTTTATATAGTAGTTACAATAACAAAAGTATAATAGTATCTATAATAAAAACTCTTGATGTCTAGTGTAGTAGACACCCCACTATGCTAAGTAAATGCATTGCATATGAGCATCTGTCTACACTGATTTATAAATATCAGATTTTCTTGCTGTATGCTTGCATTGTGTGGCTGTCAGAAGTAATAAAAGAATGGTAGCAAATTCACTAAATTTATCACAGATTATTATTAGTTTGGGGCTTAAAAAACAAAAACAAAAAGAAGAAATAAAATGAAGCATAAATACAGCTAATTAGATCAGTGCTTGGGTAGGAACTGGTGGGTTTGAGACCATTGAAAATCTGATCTTCAGAATCTAATCCCCTTCTCTGTTCTCCAGCATGTCAGACTCCAACCTATACTGATACATGGAGTTGTTCTTTCCCAAATGCAAGACTTCATATTTGCCCTTGTTGTATTTCATTAAGTTTCTCCCGGCTCAACTCTCCAGCCTGTCCAGGTCTCGCTGAATGGCAGCACAACCCTCTGATGTGTCAGCCACTCCTCCCAGTTTTGTGTCATCAGCAAACTTGCTGAGGGTACACTCTGTTCCCTCATCCAGGTCATTGATGAAAATATTGAATAGTACAGGTCCCAGTACTGATCCCTGAGGGACTCCACTAGTCACAGCCCTCCAATTCCAAATGCAGCTTTCCTGAGTGAAAAATTGGTTCTATGATTCTGTCTCAGTAATACCAGGACACCCTTAAAAAGAATAGACACAAACTTTGTAGGTTGACCCTGCTGTAAAAACACAGCTATTCTGCAGTACCTATGTCAAGAAAATTATTCTCACCAAAGAGTTCCAAAAGACTATAAAATGAAAGTGTATATTTAAGCACTGAATCTAAGAAGCTTTGCATCATGACCTTCATTAGCTGAGAAAAAGGGGAGCTGAGGATGCTTTTCTGTGGGTACTAGAGTAAGAAGATTATTTAAAACAAATTTCTTGTAGGGAAATATTGCTGTATATTGTACAAAACCTCTTTGGTTTTAACATAACTTTTTTTGAATGAAAGGACTTCTGATTCAGTTGAGTACTTACATGGGAGAAGTAAAAAGGTCAACTAGAGAACTGATATTTTCTTCAGCTCATTTATTTTCAAGGATTTTTAGATAGCAAAAATTTTGGTGCATGCAGAATAGAGTTGAATCTTGTAACCTTTTTCTCCAGCTAACATATTAATCTTGTAATATATTTGCACCCTTTGTATTTGCCCACAACTAGTTTGTTTTAAATAAAGAAGATATCTGAAAGGAACATGTAAAAAAGATGGAGCCAAGCTCTTTTCAGTGGTGCCAGATTACAAAACTAGAGGCCATGATCACAAACTGAAGCATAACAGGGTTTGTCTGAACATCAGGAAATACTTTTTCACTGCAAGAGTGACCAAACACTGGCATAAGTTACCCAGGAAGGTTGTGGAATCTCCTTCCTTGGAGATATTCAAAAGTCAGCTGGACATGGTTCTGGGCAACCTGTTCTAGGTTGTCCTGCTTGTGCAGGGAGGCTGGAACAGATGACCTGGAGACATCCTTTCCAATCTCAACCATTCTGCAATAGTTCCCCAGATCACCTGATGAAGTTAAGGAACAAGGAGCTAGAGGTAGGTCTGCTCTTCTAGGCTTCCCAGCATGAACAAAGAAATAAATTGATTGAGAATTTTTAAATTATGAAAAGTGGTTCATTAAAAGACTGGGACTTTCTTGTTTGACCTAGTCATTAGCATGTATTTATGCTAACATCCTGTCAGAAACAGACAAGAAGTTCCAAGAACTGCCAGACTTAAATTCTTCTTTTTTTCCTCATAAAATTATTATATTCTGTTAGTTGGCCTGGTTTTTCTATCTATTCTGAATCAGCCTTTGCCACAATTAAGATCTCAGAATACTGTATGCCAGATGACTTCAGGAGGTTCATATATATGGTTCTGCCTTCATATCCACAAAGTAGATTTCACATTTACGAGGCAGGGAAGGGAATTGGAGAAAACTCATCATTAATTTTTAAGGATTTTTGTTTTGTATTTCTTATATTTTGTAGAACCTACTGCCTTGTTTCATATGCAATTATCTAAAAATTGTAATATTCTGAAGACCTTGGAATTACTCATTACTGGATTGAAATCTTTAAATAATAGGTTGCTATTTTAGATTACACTTTTCTACCAAAATGTTCATAATCAGTATGCCATGTAAAGAGTCACCTATTCAGTGCAAGGTTCAGCAAATATTTCAGTTTGAATTTACCCAGTTACAGTTAAACTGACTCATCTCTACAGAAAATACTTGACTATTAGTTAAATTTAAATGAAGAAACAACTTAATGCAATAGCTGAACTTCATAAAATTCAAGGAAACTGGCTAATAACTCAGGGGTATCCACTTCATCAGCTGAGGTAAAGTTTATGTTTACAAAAAGAATAAAAGAATAAAATAAAATAAGATGATCTTATAAGATATTTGCCGATTCATTTAATTTAATTTGCTATTGTATTTCCCTATTAGTGCAATGTTTTTTTCCAATGTTTAATGTGTTTTAATTTCAGATTTAGATAAGCTGCTGCTTTGAAGAGTAAAATGTGTATAACACATACACATCAAGCTTTCTCTTGTATATAGTTAGATGCTATACATTTGTAAGGTTCACAATATTTTGCTTTTTCTAGCATGCATGTACTGGTTACATGTCTGCTACAAATAGTATACTTTCATACTTAAATGAGAAATAAATGTGCTAAAATCAAAAACTGATCTTTGTATATGTTATATTATATAGCCTGAGTTTTATAGAAATTAATAACCCAGTTCTGATTTGATCTTACAGTATAAATTCATAGTAACTCTCCCTCTAAAAGTATTATTTCCAAACAGTCCAAGAAGCAATAAAAATTCCTTCCTCTTCATTTCTCTCACTCTGGAGAGTATCTCCCTACACGACTTCAAAGAACTTTTCAACCTTTTTCTTCTCACTGACTTTCCCAATTAAATGGTCCATCTCACTATTGTCTGCTCCCAAGTTAATTCTTTTTTATATTACACTACTCCAAGAGGAAGGCAGGGGAAAAGAAGTTTCCAAGAAAATGTCATTTCTTCTTCCCCCATGGCAGTAGCATGAAATTTTAGATGAGGACAGAAATTTGGTTATTTTCCACTCCTTGAAACATAGTCATAAAGTCTGCAACTGGAGATCTTGTAATCAGACAACTGGTACTTCTCTTAGGTTCTGCTTTTACTAACTACAGAAGAGATCCTAAACTTTCGTCGATATTACTCTCTCTGAAATCACATCCCAAATTTTAGTGCTAGAGCTTCAAGTAAAAATTTTATGGTTATTAGTATTTGTTTAGTTTAGTTTTGTTTTTCCAGAGATTCTTCATATACTACTGCTTTGTTACATATGATAAAAAAGACCTATAATTATTTTGTATTATTGTTAATATAAGTATCTTAAATTAAAATATAAAAGTAAAATCATCTGTATATAATGACCAGGTCTAAATTTGTGTTATAATCTATCACAAAATATATTACTTGTATTTATTTTATATTGGATAAAATTAATCTCCTATGGGAAGCAGACAGTGAGTCACAAATGACCCAAGTCTATAATAGATAACAGTAGCCTGACTGAGAAGACAAAAATAGTTAATGTGCCTTTCATAAAAACCATAGACCAAGACCTGGGTTAGTATGAATCAATGTGGCTTCATTTAAGTATCAATAAACATGAGGTGGGAATGCAATGTTGCATACCAAAACTCTGTGAAGTTAAAAATGCTTAGAAACATATATGACAGCAATCATAAGAAGAAAGAAGAACCAGGGTTTTTTCTTTTAGACTAAACTAAAGAAAAAACTGTAGAAATAGTGACAAAGGAAACCTGTTCTAGGTGAAGCAAATTGACAAGGCTGCAAGCCAAGACAGAAGAGAACAGAGGAGGCAGTGTTAGATCAACCTGAAAAGCAAATGGATAAAATAGGATGAAAAGGGTAAAGGACATAGTAACTGAAGTTACAGCAATTGCAACATGTTCAGAAGAGCTATTTAAAATGACATAGTCTGAAAGTCTGTTATTGTTTTAAATACAATTACTGGTTTCTATCTTTGCTTTTAATCTTTTCTAAACTATTATTTGTTTGGGTTTTTTTTTCCTGTTGCTGTTTTGTAAAGGGAAAGGGTATTAGCAGATTACTTACTACTGCTTATTATTATCTTCCTTACATCTAATTTGACACTGACACACTACATACAATTCGCTGTTGGTGTGATGTTGCATGTACTATACACAATAATACCATGGCATGGCCAATAGACAAAATATGAAGCAACAAGAAATGACTGGAAGCTACAGGGAAGAAAAGTATAAGATCAATAATAAGTTAAATTAAGTGTTAAATAATACATGGAGAAAACATCAACATGAGGTAAAATATGTTCCTATCTAAATGTCATCCATGCTTGAGAATCATGTCAAGCTGCAGAAATTGAATTATTTTATGTTTAATTTGCCAAATAATTGCCCTATTCAAATACCAAATGCATTCTAGTTCACACTACAGCTCTGCAGAGTCTTTTCATATTTTCCTGTCAGTCTATTTGTATTACAATTTTTTGGCACTTTGACATTTTATATATTCCTCAGGGATTAGTAGCTATAGACATTATTGTCAGCAACCATTTAAGCAACATCACATTTTCTATATACACTTCACTATTCATTAACTTAGCAACGAGCTCCACTTTCAACTGCTTCTCCATCAACTAGACTGGAGGATAAAACCCAAATCATTCAGGTGTACAGCATTACGTAAAGAAAGACTACAATTAATGCAGTGACTTTCAACCTCCCCTGTGTGAAACTGCTTCCTGATAACTCTTGAAAATTTGTTGCAAAACTGAGGGTAACGGGAAGGGAAGCTTTTATATTCTGCCCGTGAAAAGAGTATTTCTGAAAAAAGCCATGCTGCTGGGCAGTGAAATGTTCTTTAAGAACATGCCAAATGCAGCAAGGAAACATAATCTCTTCTCTATGCTTAAACACAATATTTCAAGCTGCAATAAGGCAGTTAACAACAGTTTCATGGATAAGGAGGTCTGGTAGTGAATGTCCATGTAATTATCTAAACTATAGAAGACTACCATTGGAGAAACCATTAAAAAGAAAAGAATTTTCATTGAATTTTCAAGCACTTTGTGCTGTTCCAGTGGATATTATGTACTCACAGATTCCCATGAAAGTAAACAATGTTAAAATGACTGTGAGTGTAGCAGGCTGGATCCTTGTCTAAAGCCTAGTGTTTTTTCATTATGATAGTACATGCACCATCAACACCAGAAGAATGGTATTGCAAGCTTATTCCAGTGGGGAGAAACAGCTATTGAAGTAATTCAATGTTTTGTTTTCTAGTTTTCCCCCTCTGCATATTGCATCAGTGGACTGTGAAACAGCCTGACATCTCTTATGGAGGGATTAATTCTAGACAAATATAACTGTAATTTCATTTGATTGTCTTAAGAAGTACCAACTTTCCAAAATCTACTAGGTGACTAACTGCAAATTAGTATGGCCATACCATGGATTTTGAAGTTGACTTATGACACTGAGGAAATAAATCATTTTTATTTGATTATGAGCAGCATATTCTAATGTAACACTTAAAATGTAAGGGATTAAAAATATGAAGGCTGTGGAACTGACTTCCTTTCACATATAAATGTGAAGGTCCATTTAATTTAATCTATTTTAGGCATCAAAATGGAAGTGTTGAAGTTAGGAGCTTAATCACTTATACTACCTGTACAGGAAGAGCACCTCCAAGGTGCTTCACGTATCTGATGGCAAGATTTACTCTCCTGAGATAGTTCCTAGTCTACCCTATACCAACCTCTGTCCTATACCACCTATACCTGTTATACTTCCTATACCTACCTCCAAAAAGAGAATCACATATATGAACATAAATTCTAAAACAGTTTTTTCTTACAATCTAGGCAGATTAGAAATTTAGCTTAATTGGTTTTGTAGCAAAAAAAAAAAAAAAGAAAAAAGAATAAAGAAATTATTCTTATGCTTCTTATGCTTCTGTTTTCTATGCTTGGCTTGGAAGTTTTCTCTGAAATTAGATTCATGTTTATAATGTGGGAGAAGAACAACAAAACAAGTAATAGCCAGGTAAGAATAGGAAGATATGTTAGAAAATATTCTGAAGTCTGATATCCAAATTATAAGGGATTTTTTATTTTTATTTTTCCCTCAGGAGAAAGGCAAGAATGGAAAATTTAATCTATAATTATCAGAAAAATAAGGGGGTAGTAAAAGAAGAGGCTATTCTTGTAATCATCCTATATAGCATAATCAGTATCTTTCCAGTTATGTTAAACTTTTTTTACCATCTATAGTGGTGCCAGATAGGAGAAAAACTCATGATCTGGATATTTTCTTCTAATTTTAAAACTTTTGTTTTTAAATTGATATTTCTGCTATAAGACAGGATTCTTAGACTCCATATGATTCAACATTTCTTCCTTTCAATGGATGACTGAAGAGCCTACAGTTAGTACTAGTTATTAATAGTTTCATCTGAGAATGTACAGTCTATTCCATCATCTGAATTTCAAAAATATATTTTTGCAGTCTGCTAAATAGGAAATCCAGGTTGCTTGTTACAGCTACACAGAAAAAGAAAGACAAAAACAGGATCATATTGTTCTCTGTAGAGCTACTGTAACTAGTTTATGTTGGCTAAATAAAATCATGAATGTTGTAGTAGAAAATTCCTTTATGTTCCATCATGAAAAAATGCCTAATTCCACATCCCTGACTGAGGTGAATGAAGTGGTTAACAGCTTATAGTTTTGTTTCAGGCTATTTGTTGTCTCAGACTACATATTTGCATTTATTTATGTTTTCTTTCACAATTCTAAGGTTTCCTGGAAGTAGAAGAGTTTGAAACAATGAAAAGAAAATGAAGAAATATTAAAGTAAGAAAAGGAGAAAAAAAATTGTGTTATAACCTGAAAGGCTGAGGAAGCTGGGTCTCTTTAGCTTGGAGAAAAGGAGACTGAGGGGTGACCTCATCCATGGTTACAAATATGTAAAGGGTGAGTGTCAGGACGATAGAGCCAAGCTTTTTACAGTGACGACCAATGATAGGACAAGGGGCAATGGTTGTAAACTGGAGCATAGGAGGTTCCATGTGAGTATCAGGAAGAACTTTTTCACTGTGCGAGTGACGGAGCACTGGAACAGGCTGCCCAGAGAGGTTGTGGAGTCTCCTTCACTGGAGACATTCAAAACCCACCTGGATGCGTTCCTGTGTGATGTACTCTAGGTGACCCTGCTCTGGCAGGGGGGTTGGACTAGATGAGCCTTCGAGGTCCCTTCCAACCCTAGAATTCTGTGATTCTGTGATAACCTGTTGTGGTTTAACCCTAGCCAGAGTCATGGGCTTATCCATGGCTTACCCACATGCTTTGAGGTGCTCCATCATGATGTCATGCACAGCCACCGATGCTTCAAAGCGTACCTGCTACAGCGTGGAGTTATGCTTGGGCCACAATCTCTTCAGAAGTACACCTGCTGCAGCACAGACATAAACATGGCCACAGACACTTCAAGATGTAGCTGCTCTGGTGTGGACTTATTCACAGACACATTGAGGTGCCCTGCCCTCACATGGACTCATCCAAAGGTCACAGTCCCTTTGACTGAAATTCACACTGGAGTTCCAGCCTAGCCAGTACAACAGCATAGAAACTACAGTGATGCCCTGGCCATCTTCCTGCTGAGGCACATGAACTGTTATCACAATGTTCCCAGGCACAGCAGAGTAAAATGATCAGCAGTACAGCAGGCAGCCAAAGTGAAAAGCAGCCAGTAACAAGCACTAGACTCTATTATACAGTGAGGCAAGCAAGCCCCATGGCAAGCACAGAAGCCTGTCAATTAATAGCTAAACAGCAGTAACAGCTATAAATTCAATCTAGCCCATTCCAATCAAATTTGTCATTATCTCAAACCCTTCAAGCCCTGTGTTGGGCACCAAAAAGGGCTGTTGTGGTTTAACCCCAGTCAGCAATTAAGCACCACATGGTCACTTACTCTCACTCACGCCCCAAACCCCCCACACCCCACCCCTTGACCCAGTGGGATTCAGGAGAAAATTGGAAGAACAAAAGTGAGAAAGCTCAGGTTGAGCTAAAGACAGCTTAATAGGTGAAGAAAAAGTCATGCATACAAGCAAAGCAAAACAAGGGATTCACTAACTACTTCCCACCAGCAGACAGGTGTTCAGCCATCCCCAGGAAAGCCGAGCTCCATCATATGTAACAGTCACTTAGGAAGACAAATCACATCACTCCAAATGTCCTACCTTCCTCCTCCTTCTCCCAGCTTTATATTCGGAGCATGACATCATATGGTATGGAATATCCCTTTGGTCAGCTGACCAAATCAAGCCTATATGTTGGTGGGGTGGTGTGAGAAGCAGAAAAGGCCTGGGTTCTGTGTAAGTCTTGCTCATCAACAACAGAAACATCTGTTTTATCAACACTGTTTTCAGCACAAATCCAAAACATAGTCCCATACTAGTTACTATTAAGATAATTAACTCTATCCCAGACAAAACCAGAACACAACCCTTAAAATATAAGCCAGCCTGGCCTTGAGGGATTGTTATGATATGTTGAGAGCAATACATTTACTTCAGTGGAAATATAAAATGGCTAAAGGCAAGAGCAATTGATCCACTCATTTCACTGTAATAAAATAATAGCAATTTGTAAGTTAAAAAAGAATGAAGACAAGAGGAAGACTTGAGTCTAAATAACATTGTTATGTATGAATTAAACATTGACCTAGACTTCACATCAATCCTGCCTTTGAAATTCATCTAACCTGTGATCTCTGATAAATTATTCTCTGTCAGATCCTCATTTTTACCATATTTAAAATGAGTAAAAATAAAATGAACAAAAATTATTTATAAATGAAGAGCTCACAGAGCACATGTACCTTTATTCAGAAAGGCAACTACGGTTAACTGTACAGAAGTGCAGGGGCTAACTAATGCAGTTGAATTCACTTTAGAACCATGTTGGGAAAAAAAAGAGGGTTGTCTTCGAGTAAGAACTTATGTAATAGTGCAACCGCAGCATGAAGGTGTTCCAGAGAGCTGCAACTTCTCTCAAGTGACACTAAATTTTGAGTTGTACTTTCATGGGCAAAGATCCTCTGGAAAGGAGACAGATTGGGTCTTTCAAGCTTTGCCTTCTCTTCTCCCAAATCCTCTTTACATGTGTTTTAGCTGAAACCTATCCTAGACCTACGTGACAGTTTATTTTTTAAAATTTTCACTGCTTCACTCCATACTTAGCAGACAACCTATAAGATCTCGTGGGTTTCATCCATAATTTTTTTAAGCACTGTGCATACCAATAGGAAAACTTTAGTAAGTCTCATTAGTGGAAGAAAACTAAAAAATTCTTGGCTTTTAACCCTACTCAGAATATCCTCGTCCTCTTTATTCAGTAAGCAATCATAGGCTCACTCTATTTCTTTTAATAGACAGTTACAGAGGAAAGTTGTTTTGTGTTATCATTGGGTTTGCTAAGAAAAATACTTATTCTCTTATCTCTTCCACATCTCAAAATTTTAAGTTTAAGGAAAACAATTTAAAACTGATGTACTGGTTTAGCAAACAGCCAGGGCAAGCCACAAACCAGACAGAGTTTTGTTTCAATCACTCCCCCTCCGAGGAAAAATAGAAGGGGAGTAAGGAAGAACAGGCTCAGGTTGGAGATTGAAAACTATAACAAATTTAATGGCACAGGGAGAAAGAGTAACAGGTGGGGAAAAAGGGAAAATGCATATATACAAATATATACAACCCGAGCTCAGATGACTGGCAATACAGGCTGCTGAAAGGTCCTTCAATTCAAAGCCGATGGGAAGAAAAGAGTCCAAAACTCCAGCACCCGATGCAGTTGGAATGCTGCAGACCACATGGCGAGCTGGTAGCCAAAAGTTGGGCCTCTCCTCTGGGCTCCACGTGGCGAGCTGCAGTCAGGAGAGCGTGGCAGCAGAGAGCAGAAGAGAGGAGACCAAGAGAGGAGACTGACTCCGAAGGGGAGACTGAAGCCGGAGAGACCATGAGGGCAAGAGAGAGGAAGCCCCCAGTCCTCCTGGCTTTTATAGAGTCTGGCAGGAAATAGGTGGAATACTGACACCTGATACCTGACACCCAGACCCCTTTTCACAACAGGGGCCTAAACTCCACCCCTCATTCACTGGGTCCTGGCAGCAAAAGCCAATAAGATTTTTGCCTGCCCCTTTCAAACTATAACACCTTAGTATAGCTAAAATAAACAAATACTTGTGAAACTCAGAATAACGACATAATCATTGACACAGTAATAAATGAGTTAAATAATAAAAAGTTTCTATGTAAACAGGCTGATTAAACTATTAGAATACACTGGGAGTAAACACTAAGATGATTTTATACCCTAGACCAGTCAGATAATTCTCTTTCTTGCTGTTCATGCTGTGTAGTTTAAGACTTAGGCAGCTAAAATAACACTGATCAATCACCAATATCAATTTTATGGCTCTTTGTCATAAAACAGATGTACTGTAATTCATACAGAATGATACGTTCTCATGCTGCAATCTCTATTTTTGAAAAACCTAATAGAGGCAAGTATGTAACAGATATTCCACTGATGAAACTCTTCTATTAAGCATCAACAAGGCATTTATGGATGATGCATATGTGTTGACAAAAACACAAGCCAAGTTTTCACAGGTGTCAGCTCTGTTTTGGAACTTGAACAAACAATTAACTGGGGCACTGAGGCTGCTGTAGGCTTCATCAACTATTCACAGCTTGATGGTGCACTACATCATTGGGCACAGACAGCACATTATGGAGCTGTGTTCTGCCAGAAAGCTTGCTTCATGCTTCATTGGAAGGCGTATACAACAGCAAGACCTCACACAAATCTGAGCAAATCTGGGCAAATCTGAGCCTTGTAAAAGATGTACACAATGTGGGGAATAAACCCTAGGAAACTAGAAAGGGCTTTAAAAGAATGTGGAGGAATAAAAGGGAAAATAAGGGAAAATGGAGGTATTGCCATAGACTGAAGAGTGGCACAGAATAGTTGAGGCTGGAAGTGACCCATGGAAATTATTTGGTTCAACACACTTTTTAAAGCAGATCAGCTAGAACAGGTTGTTCAGGGCTGTGTCCAGTCAGGTTTTGAATCTGTTTAAGGATGGATAACCTGGGCCAGAGGACAATCTCTTTCAATGTCTGACATGCTCACAGTAGATAGGTAAATCAGACATTTGTGTATACCAGTTTGCACTCATTGCCTCCTGTATTTTCACTGGATATCACCACGATTAGTCTGGTTGCATCTTCTTAACTTCTTTAGTTCCCTTCACTAGGTACACCATGAGAAGTTCCCCACTGAGCCTTTTCTTCTCTTCCTAATGCAGTTCAGGAGGCTGTTGGTCTTTTCTTCAAAGGCACATTCCTGGCTCATGTCCAACTTGGTGTTCACCAGGGCCTTCAGGGCCTTTTCAGTAAAGCTGCTTTCCAGCCTGTCAGCACCCAGTACATACTTGTGCTTAAGGCTATTCCTCTCCAAATGCAGGAGTTTGCATTTCCCTCTGTTGAACTTTAAGAGGTTCTCATTGACCATTTTTCCTGCCTGTCAAGGTTGCTCTGAATGGCAGAACAACAATTTAGTGTATCAGTCACATTCCCCAGTTTTTTTTTGCCTGCGAACTTGCTGAGTGTTCACTCCAGGGTATCAACCCCTGGGTTACTGCCTCGCTAGTGCCTGGCCTCCAGCTGGACTTTGTGTCACTGATTACAAACCCCTGGACCTGACTGTTCAGCCAGTTTTCAATCCATCTCTGTCCACTTATCTAGCCTATATTTTATCAGTTTGTCTATGAGGATGTTCTGGGAGACAGTGTCAAAAACCTTACTAAAATCAAGATAACTACTGCTCTCATTCATCCTCATCCACAAAGATAATCATCTGATTGTAGAAAGCTATCGGGTTGGTCCAGCATATTTCCCCTTAATAAATCCATACTGATACTCCCAATCACCTTCTTGCACTTAATGTGTCTGGAAATGATTTCCAGGACTAGCTGCTGCATTATCTTCCCAGAGACTGAGGTGAGGCCTGTTGCTCTCCAGATCCTCTTTCTTCTCCTTCTTGATGGTAGGCTTTCTTGATGGTATTTGCTTTCTTGTAGTCTTCAGGAGCTTTGCCCAGTCACCATATTTTGAAGATAATTGATAGGCCCCATGATGACATCAGCCAGCTCCTTCAGCAATTGTGGATGCACCCCATTATGCCTCGTGGTCTTGTGCATGTTCAGTTTTTTAAAGGTCCCCTAACCAGATCCTTCTCTATTTAGGGTAAGTTTCTCTTTCTCCAGACTTTCCCACTAGTCTCAGGGGCCTGGGATTCATGAAATCTTACCAGAAAAGACCAAAGTGAAGTAGGCATTGAGTACCTTGGCATTTTCCATGTACTTTCTCATGAGGTCCACTCCTCCATTTTGATGATCTGTAAAGATCTTTTCCAACTTCAGCTGTTCTATGACTCTGGGATTCTGTACACTTTAGCTTTAATTATTTAACACAGCTTTTATAGAACATAGCATCATAGAATCACAGAACATGCCAAGTTGGAAGGGACCCTCTAGGGTCATCAAGTCCAACTCCTGTCCCTGTGCAGGACACCCCAGGAGTCACACCATGTGCCTGAGAGCGCCGTCCAAACACTTCTTGAACTCAGGCAGGCTTGGTGCTGGGACCACTTTTTTCCTTGAAAAACTGCCTCTAGTAGGTAATTTCAATGTTATTTTCCATTTCACAGAACTTGGCTAAAAATCTTTACCTCTATTCATTTCAGAATGGCAGATTCAGCTAGCCTGACTTTAAACTGACTAAATCTGAGTAAGTTAATGAAGACAATCAGATTGCATTCCAGGACACAATTCACTTGACCTACATTAGACATCTTGTTAGGATAACGTATATAATTTCTTATTCTCCAGACTAGATATTTTCAACAAGATGAAGAATAAAATTATTAGACATCTCAACATTTTCCTCATTGCAAAAAACCATGTATGAAAAAAATGGCAAGCCATTTCTGATTCCAAAATCCTGACAAATTCATTAGAGAAATAACAAATAATAGTAATAAAATAAAGCTTAATTTAAGGAAAAAAATATTGAAGTTTCTATTTCAGGGAAATTGTAGATGAAAAGGGATGACTAGCAAGTATTTCATATTAAAAGCTCCACAATTCTAAGAACTAAATTAAGATCACAAAATTTATCAAAGAAATTTATCAACTAATTTTACTTACTTTTATTCTTTCTTGTACTATTTACTGAATATTATAGATTGAATCTTGAATATCCTTGATTTATGGTTTATAAGCTTATATAATTTCTGATGCAAAACTGGTGAAGTGTCAAACATGGAGAAGTATATAGAAAGAAAAACAACACTGAGGGAAAAGTGTTACTACCTCTTCAACCTTTCCATTTTACATATTAAAGTAATTTAGACAAAATGTTATGTTTTGAGTACTGAAATCAGATAAAAAATTTGACATACCCTTGGGAAAAGAATATGTGTAAAGAGAACAATATAAAACCAAGCATATATATTCTAAAACTATGACAGAAAAGTAAGAATTGCCACTACTCTTTGTTTTTCACTAAACAAATAATCTCATTTCTTACAGACCCACCATATCTAGAATATTGTTTCTCTGTCAGAATGACTTGTGTTACCAAAGAAATTAATTTCTCACCATTTCACTATTTGTCACATAAAAATTTATCACAGACAAATAACCTCTATCTCCATGTTCTTTGACATTTATTTGGATTGATTTTTGAAGGCATGTTAAAAGTTTTGAAACAAAATGAATTATCTTGTAACTAAATAATAAGTGTATAACACTTATCCTTCTTCATTTCTTGAAAAGAAATGATAGTTTCTTGCTCCCACAAGACAGGTATTTAAAAGGAAAAACTCAGAAGCGTGGTATTGAGTTGAGATGTTTTGGTTCCCTTGTTGGAACAATACAATTGTTGAATTCAATACAATTTATATTTGTGCAAAACAGCACGGTTTACTTTTTGCTTGCCAATTACATTTCTAAATGTGAAAAAATCAAACTTTTGTATCTTGTACAACTGCCAGTCTTTCTCTCAAGATATAAATAAATAATCTGATTATCTGAGCTGTGTGTTTTATGCCTGAACAGACTGTGAAAACATGCAAGGGTTCTCTGGATGAAGCTAGAATCAAAACAATTTTATAATTATTTTTATTAAGTTGTTTTTTATGGGAAAATTTGAACTTTTGCAAAATTGCGTAAGCCTAGTATAATGTTTCCGAAATGTTCCCTAGTCTGGCATTAATGGCAAAGCCAAAACAAAGGAGGATCTGAGTTACTAGAACCCATCTTTGTGCCACCTGTCTCCATCACCATGCTGAAAGCTGTTGCAGTCTGCCTTTCTCTGCCTCTTTGGCCTAATTTGTTTCACTTTTTTCAGGGGAATACAATCTGAATCCATCTCCCACATTAAAAGAGTACCCCAGCTATTGAGTATACTTATAATTGACTCTGATTCATCTGTCACTTCCCTATCGAGCAAAACAAAAAAAGAAACACTTTAACCAGTCTTTAAAGGGAAGTATTTACAACTTTTGCCTTGTTAGAGAACAACGTCTAAAAACATGAAATGTGTCATCAGACAAGGACTACAATTTTCCTTCTACTCTACTTTTGGTCTGAATTATTCTGTAACACTATGCACTCTATAATATATAATCACTACAGTATATATGACCAAAGTTACATTTAGTTACTGATGTCTGTACTACTACTACAAAAATTATTTATATATATTTATATTGCGCTGTTTTGACCCACCTTACATTCTTGATCTTGTGTCTTGAAACAATTAGTTCTAAAGTCTAGCTATTAGGTTTATTAAATAGCTTTTGGTTTCTCTTACTAGGTCCTTTAAATAGCACTATTCAACATTTTTTCAATATTTTTCTTACAGAAATTTTCATCATGTCCATAAAGAGGGCAATTCTGTTCAGATAATAATCTAATACAAGATATTAAAAAAGATATTTAATAATATACAGACTTTGTGAGTGGAAATACTAGCTTATCTAATAGTACATGCAATAATGAAGTATGCTCACCAGATTTTATTACTGACATTTCTTCTATCATAATATTTAAAGTATATAAGTTCAAGTATATTCATTCCTCTCTTGTACCAAAATATGATGTTCTTCTGTTTGAAGTGTGCTTTCAAGAGTAACAGGAAGATTGCAATTTTTCTGTTGCAACCTTTTATGATATTTATTGTGCTGAGGTTTCAAATATTTTATATTATGCTAAACATTCTTTTAATTTTCTTTTTGGGCTGAATGCTGCCGTCACATGAAAGTTCGTATTTGTATCTGAAAGCAGAATTTGACTGCAAGAAGAGTAGTTCATGATAAAAGAAGTTCAGTTTCCAATTGTCAGTGTCCAAAATGACATCTGTATTTCTTTTTATCATTCCATTACTTAGGCAGTTGCTGTCAAAACTTTATAACTCTCTGGAGGGAGTTCACTGTAAGCAGACAAAATTTACTTCTTCTAACAGTGGCATAGACTTCTACTCTCTGGGCTTTTTTCAGGATGTAAAACATAGATAGAATTATAATTTTATCCAGAACAACTTTCTATTTTGTTATAGTTAGGTTTTCTCTTTGAGTATGCCTGCTTTGCTTTTATTTTTTCTCTTTTTTCTTTGTTTCTTATTATCAGTTTAAGGCTTCTGATGTGCTACATGACCTTTATTCTCAGAGTTGTATTAGAGATACTATATCAAATAATATCTCTAAAATAGATGTCTCCTCGCTATTATTTTTATGCTATAATTATTTTCTCATCTTTTTGTCACACTTATTCCACTTGTCACTTTTTGGATCTCAGTTGGTAACATTTGTAACTTCTGCTGTACACTGTTAGGGATCCAGATATCTTTGAAAATCTAATCTCAGTCACGTTAGACAGTAAGATTTAGGTGGATTCAAGACATATATTTTATTAAAATGTTACAATAAGTTGACATATTGTAGAAAAAAACATTAAAAAAATAAAATCTTTTTGTTGTTTTCATTTTCTTCATACACTTCCCAGCTCCTTTAATTGATCACAGTAAAAGGCCTCACAATAAATCTTGGAAATAGCAGGAAACAATATTACGAGTGAAAGGATAATCAGAACTAAACTGGAAATGAAATGCAGGAATGTCTGAAAAGCAGTGGAAAAATGTTGGCACAACCTGACAGAAAAGTAGCCTATGTGCCTCTTTAATTTATGCACTTTACAGTTTCCCATTAGGGTTTATATGTCTATAAAAAATAGTAAGGGTTTGCTATTGTTGGGCAAAGAACTAGGACATGCATACATTGTAAAATGGCACATAGATCACTATTCCTTCCTAAAGTGGTTTCCCATTAGTCTGATGATATCAGACCTTTGTGCAATGTTATTCATTATAGGGTTCAAGGCCATAAGAAACAATTAAGGATGATCTACTCGGACCTTTTTCATGGCAAAAATCAGTCTCGTAAGTTAGCCTATATTCAGCTTAGTAATTTGGGACTGATGAAACCTGTTCTTTGATTAAAGTGTATCTGTCATGATAATTTCCATGATGTCTTAAATGCTTGTGTAGAGTATTTAGACAAGAAATATATAAGACAAACCCTTTCCAGTGTATCAATTTCCTCGAGGAAAGAGAAGATTTTATACCAATAAACCCACCACTTTATTTTTCTCAAGAGGAAATTCACACTTGTTTATAGGAGACTAGGATGCTGTCAAAAAGTCTAATTCTCTGTTTAAGTACACTGAAGTTTGAAACTGAAATTTCAGATGCAAGGAAGATGAAAAGGTGGTTGCATTCATTTTGCTTACTGGCTATTGACTAATTATTGGCAAATTTGATCAGATTTCAGTAGGGGGGTATATTGTGTCTTTGTACTGTGGAATACACATTAGATTTTATTTTTATTTCTCTTGAATCCTTTAAACATTTTCTGCTCTAACAAATTCACTGAATAGTTCTAAAATAAGTATAATTTTGTTAGATACTTATTTGTTTGTTTTTCTGAAAGATTCTTTTTATGAGCATTGATAGAGCCAAACCCTAGTATTTCAATCCATCTTAGCACTTCTTGATTCAGTATTTACAGACAAGCTAATCCATCCATACTTTCCCAGCTTCTCCAAGTATCCAAAATACAAATGCATGAGATTATGAAACTTGTTTGTAATAAGGAATAAGACAAATAAATCAGTCATAATGTCAAATAATAAATTGTAAAGGGCTTATATAGTGTATATGATCTCAAAAAATGCCGTTTGATGATATTTTAAAAACAAACCTGTAATTACTGTGACAATGTCAAGAAAAGGTCTTTAGGTTGTCAAGAAAATATTGTAAGATACAAGTTGGAATTGATTGCAGCAATGCTGTACATTTCAGTAACAGGTTATTGACTCGTACACTGGCTTGTGATGAAGAACATCATGGAGACTTTTAGCCTGCAATACTATGTGACCCTCACATGAGAAAGTGTCTGTTATTCCTTGTGAACATAATAGCTCTGCCTTAAGAACTTATTCCTTTTAAACATACATTAGTATTCTTTCTTAGTGTCATAATCTGTTTATAGTATGGTGTATGCCTGGAAAGTATTGCATCTGGCAAAGAAAATATTAACTCTGGAATACCACTGAGATTCCCTAAAATGTGAAAATATGTCACTATACAATATAGTTTTGTTTTTTGTTTTTTGTTTTTTGTTTTTTTTTTTTTTCTGGAATGAATAAAAAGACTATTTCATTCCTAGGAATTTAGCAAATCAAAAAGCTCCTTGTTACACTGTCTACAGTTAAAAATACCTGGATTTTCCTAGTTTACTAATTTTGCTCACCATTAACTTAATCCAACCCTGTAAAATGGTGTATATTTTCAGAAATTGCTATGCCATTTTAAAAGGAACTTGCAATCTTCTAGGAAAACTAGTAATGGAGTGAGTAGCAAGTGAAGTCAAGAGTGATTATGCTTATCATGAAAAACATGATATATGCTTGGACCTAGCAAACATTGGCTTCAAAGGGACTACTTGATATATCAAGTTAAACCCTCATCTCAGTTAAGATTACGTTATTTGGGCACCTGATTTTTTAAAAAACCTTCAGCTGTCTTCACTCACTTCCAGAGGACAATTTTTGGTGAAATGTGTATGATCTTACTATCTGAATATAAATAGAATTTCTTCCTGAGAAAATCTAGGTCTTTTTTAAAGCTGTGTCCTAACATGCAGATTTGGAAAGAGAACTAATGTATTCTGATTCACTGACAGATGAACGCTAATAGTTTTCCACCTCATTGTATCCAACAACTGCAAAATTCCTGTAACAAAGAAACCTGCCATAAACATGCCATTTCAAGCACAGCAATTCCGCTATTGTACTTAACTTTTTTTCT
>VZRW01006193.1:0-130638 GCA_013398125.1 Aegotheles bennettii | reverse complement strand
GAAAAGGTTGAACAGTATCAGCCTCAGTACAAAGTCCTGAGGGACACCACTTGTTACTGGCACCCATCGAGACATAGAGCCATTGACCACCACTCTCTGGACGTGACCATCCAACCAATTCCTCACACACTGAACAGTCCACCCATCAGATCCATCTCTCTCCAGTTTAGAGAGAAGGATGTTGTGGGGCACCATGTCAAAGGCCTTACAGAAGTCCAGATAGATGACATCTGTAGCCCTCCCTTTGCCCACTGATGTAGTAACTCCATCATAGAAGGCCACTAGGTTGGTCAGGCAGGACTTGCCCTTGGTGAAGCTGTGCTGACTGTCTCGAGTCACCTCCCTGTCCTCCATGTGCCTTAGCATAGCTTCTAGGAGGATCTGTTCCATGATCTTCCCAGGCACAGAGGTGAGGCTGACAGGTCAATAGTTCCCAGGTGCCTCCTTTCTCCCCCTTTTAAAAGTGGGTGTGATGTTCCCCTTTTTCCAGTCACTAGAGATTTCACCTGAATACCCTAGACTTTGTGTTGTGGTATCATAATGAAATAGCTATACACTTAGGATGAGAATGTAGTAGTCTTTGTAGTATCAAACAAATACAACTGATTTTAAAACACACATTGGATATTTTTTCTTCATATGGGAAATTCCATGATATTCAGGTGTCATAGTTGTGTGTTTCTATGTGTTTATGTATTTGGGTTACCGTATTTTCCAAAGGTCTATTGTTTTCAGAAATTGGTGGTAAGAAGAATGAAGAAAAAAGCCTTTTTGAAGAATAATATTTACTAATGTCAGCTCTGCAACCTCATTCCCCTGGAAGACAATGAGATTTGAACAGCTAATTTGATAGAAGGAAGTTATTTGTGGAATTCTCATGAAAGAGCAGTCAACTCCAAGTCTGCAGAGAACAGTCATTTAGAAACACAAATATATAAAAAAAGAGACATCTTTCTTATAAAAGTACTTTGAAAAGGAAAGGCACAAAGTCCACAATTCTTTAAAAGCTGTGTTTGGAAATCAGTTTAAATTTACACATGTAGTAATTTACCTCTGTATTCTTGAGTATTTCTGTCTGAGTCAAAGACAAAAGTGGAAATGCTGTATTTTTCATATATTTTCATACTAAATTGTTCAACAATTCTGTTATGTTCATGCTTGAAGACCATTCTTTATGAAACCTCCAAAGGAATTCCTAGGATAGATTTAGAAATCTTTGAATATTGACCAAAATTATTTTTATAGATTTTTTTCCTCAACATCCTGTTCCAAAGCTGTAATTTGCTATTAAATTTGTGGGATAACCCTCCCTTGCAATGGTAGGAAACAAGAACTTTAAGTGTTCTGCTGTGTTTACTTCAAAACAAGGTCTTCAGCTCCAATTCAACAGAAAGGATCCTTTAATATTAGTTTATCTTTTCAATTTTGGCATGCAGTATTTGGTATTGGATACTGGACAATGGGATTACTTAGATTTCCTTCTGTGGGAATAGGTCCAGGCCACTGGCAAGGTGTGGTCCTGGGTGGGTGGGTTTGGAATGAATTTACATGGTTGTGAAATGCATAAAGTGGCCGAAAATCCAGCTGCCTTTCTTTATTCATAGCTTGAGGTGGAACAGGAGGAAGAGGAGGCAGTGGTGGTAAGTGGGGGGCACTGGATTTTGCAATACATGTAGGAAGAAAGCCAACATAAAGAGGAAAAAAATGTGAGCAGCAACCAGCGCACAGGCTGCTTTACACAAGTCAGATGAATGTTCCTCTGTCTTGCACCAGGTCATGTAAAGTGAGAACAAGGGTGACATTTCCAGCTGTACTGTAGTGTGAGAGTGATTGTGGTTGAACAATCTGCACAACATATATGACAATAATTAATTAACAGTTAGCCCTTTGCAGTGCCCACAACCCAGTGCTTCTAAGTTTGCTCTTAGGGACCTCTGTACATTTATTTGCCAAAGCCTCTGCACCTGAAATTCAAAATTAATTAATCCTCCTGTTCCCTTCCACCTCCTCTTTCCCAGACCCTGCAAAGTCTCAGAAACTTGGGTTATAGAAAATTGCCAAACCGGACCAATTTAGACCTGAATTATCAAAGTGATTGTATCCTATGATTATCTTGGATTATGAGACACTGCCATCTTCTCACACCACCTTGCCACTACTGTGAGCCTGCAGCTCCACTGGTCTAAGCTAAATTTTACTCTCTGACATAGCCTGGTAGAAATGAGAAGAGATTCTGGCCCTGGTTTTAAATATTTGAACAGGGTAAAAGCCAAGAAGGGTTGGAAATTATTTAGCCTGCTATTAGAAGTTATAATTAGACATACTTGGGTATAATTAGACTTGGATTAAATGAAGAGGAAAAAAATAGCAGCATGAAAGACAGCCTTGCTAACACTGAGATCCCTTATACATGCAAACAAGGCGAAAACCTGTGAAAACCATGAGGGAAATGAAGTAGGTGACATAATAGGTCTTTTATGTCTAATATTATAGAGCCAGTTTATACCCTTTGTTTGCTGAGTGAGGAAGAAGGGATGTCCCCAGAAACCCACAAGCACAGTCTGTAGTTTGTGATCAGGTATGCCATCATACTCGAGGTATCCCCATCTGGCTGTGGGATGTTGAATGGGATGTGTCATTGTTCTCCAGACCCTTGTGAGTTTCCCTGCATAAGGCGCGGTGTTATATTAGGTAGGATCTACAATGAGCTTTTTTTTACTCCTCCAGCAAAGATGAGGTTGTTTCTCAGGAGGCTCCGTTAGGAGAATGGCATAGGAAAGAATGATACTGCCGCATCAGGCAATGACCCAGCAGAGCAAGTCCTGAGGCTTTTCTGGGGACATGTTGAGAATTAAGGCTTTTTAGTTCCACACAGCAAACCATTCACGACTTAGGCCACAACTTTGCAGTTCTAGCAACTGAGGCTTACAAAGGTCCACCACAGATTTTTCCTCAGAAGGTTAGAGAAAGTAAAAACAAAACTACTGAAATAAGATTATTAAGGTGGAAAAATCAAGCACTCAAAATGTAGGGAATTCAACTAACTTAAATCCAACTGTATGCAATCCTAATTCTACCCTTTTGTGTGTTTTGATACAGTCTTTAATTGCATAATCACATACTATTTGGCGAATAATTCCAGACCGAGGGCCGATTTGGGATTGTGTGAACTAAATAAGGCATGAGACCACACACAGTGAATAAAGTGGATAAAAAGGAATATTGAACAGCTGCCTTGTTTACTGAGTACCACCCACTAAATGAGGCAGTGATTCTGCAGAATTAAAAAAAATAGTACATGATCAATATAATTAAATACTCAATCATAATGCTTAAATACAAGAATAGCAGAGAGGCTGCATGGGCAAATCAGGCCCCCTTCCCTAATTCTGCCATTTAGTTAAATCACACTTGTTTTGCTGTTTTTCATAGGTGCCAAAAATCTCCTTCTCTCCTCTCCCAGTGACTGCAGTGCACTTCTGATTCAGTTAAACTTAATCCAACCTACTCTCAGTATAACAGCTGGAGTTGCTTTCTCAGCCTGTTTTACCTTCACAGTGTCATTATGAGGGTGAAGTTCCATGACTAAGGTTATATATATGCCATGTACAGAACAAAGTGCGTTTGATCTGGCATTCAGATAATGAATGTAACTGAGCACAAGTAGCTTTTGTGTTAAAAAGTCAGCATGTCATTGATTGTCAAACCATTTCTTTTCCCATTCTCTGAAATACAGAAACCTTATGATGCATCATCTCCATAGATATCATAACACATCAGTCAAAAGTATCACAGGAAAATTTCATAATTCCATTTGGCCAGGAATGTTTTGGGAGGATCTAGAAAAGTTAGCAAACTTTCTACCAAAAGTGTGGGTTTTATGAAAGCTTTCCATTAAATATCTGTTTTAAAAAACAAAGAAACATAAACACACAAAAAAATAACTCCTGAATATTCAAGAAAAAATTTTTGAATCTACATGTTTATAATTTTCAAAGTATCTTTGTCTCTCACCCAATGGCTTTAAAAAAAAAATAAAACCCAACGCAGTGTTTCCATCATTAAGATCAATAAGGTTTTTTGCCTACATTCAAAAGGAAGCATATAAGTCTCTCTAAAAAGTATATGAGAGGAAATACAACCCAATCTGAAAAGTAGGAAGCCAGCAGGGTGTTGGTACCATGATAGTTTGGTGTTAACCTTTGGAAATCACGTCATCTGTTTGTGCAGACCTTCCTTGTTTGTAAAACAGAGATAATGTGCTTCATAAATTTTATAATGCATATCTAACTCTGATGGAAGTCATTGCAGAATTGCAAAGTATCCTTCTTAAAATTTGTTCCTAGCTGAAAATCTATCCTGGTCACTGGTATTTTCTTCAGGTCTCAGAGACTTCAAAATACATTGATCTTGAATTCTGAAAATATTTGTTTCTTTGAGGTGTAAAAGTGAAACTTTTAATCACCTGACCTTTTAAGAATTAGTAGTTCCAACAAATCTACACATCTAATTGAAACACAGTATTATTTTTCTTGACTGAGGATCTGTTGTGCAGCATCTTGTAGGACTAGATCAATGTATTATGCTATTTAAGAATGATCTTGAGATACATTGCTTCTCAGAAGAGTTACTAACCTCCATTTCAGAGGTACATACACCTTATGGTAGATGAAAAAAATCTCTGGGTACCTCTTGCTTCCCTCACAGAGGTGTTGTGAGCCTTAATTCCTTGAGCTGCTTGGATGAAAGATGCTGAGTGGAAGTATTTTTATGTCTCATTAAACATGAAAAGGAGGATAAAATGAGACTAGGAAACAAAGTAAAGAGAAAAAAATGTGTCTCTAAAGGGGATATGAGTCAGTTGTGTCAGCCATGCCCATTTGTTGGGGTAACTGAAGCTCTCTTCATGTTCTGCAATTTTGCTACACAGTAAGGAAGTATTTAAATAGATACCGTACCTGCCATAAGAGTACAGATAATATTTGAAATTCCCTGTCTTTGCTCACTGCCCTCACATACAATATACCTTTGAACTGTTGCTGAATGGATAATCTATATTTCATAATTCAGACTGTCAGTATTTCCTTTACATAATTATAACAGCAGGAAATATATAAGGCCTTTGTGGAACTTGAAAACTCTATTGCCTTGGGCCATATTTAATGTGTAATAAATTATTCAGCAACAAGGCACTCTTCATTCTATTTACAGTAAGTTAGAGCTAAGTGTGTGAGGTATACATAACTAACATGAAACAGTATTTATTATCGCTGCCAAGGCTGGAGTGTTTTCTGAAGCCATTAGTCTCATATTTAGTGAGCCAAACCTCCATCAGGTGAAAACCAGCATAGCCTCATTGAATTTACCTTGAAAGAAAGGGAAATGGGAAGGGTGACCTCTCTGATCTCCAGCTGAGAATCAGAAAGGTCAAGGGATAAATGTTGTTATATCTCATATTTAAGTAGATTATAGGGTATTCCTTGCATTTACTTTTCTGTCCAGGTGCATATAGTGCTCTTGAATTGTAATTTGTCAACAACATTGTTGAAAAATACTAGCTTCTCTGACTGGATCCACCAGTCTACTTTAACATATGCCTCAGTTCTGTCCACTGATAGCAACCAGAATGGATGATGCACCATGTCTATAACCTTTGCTCCTGACAAAAAGGTATTTTTGTTACATGGAGCCTGTTCATTAAGATCTAGATTTTAGATTCCCATTTGATCCATGTAAGTTTTCAAATGCTGAGACTGGATCTGAAATATCTTATATATATATAATCATTTTCTACTAATGAACAAGCTAATCACCCCAACTACCTTAATATTACTCTGGATACAGGTAACAAGGTACAGGTGCTACAAAATAGTCACATAACAGGTGAAAGTTGGCATTCTTGAGTAGTGACAGTTCAGGGTAAAATCATAGAAGCCAGAATTAGAATGAGGAATGTGTGTTAGTAAATTTTAAGAAGGGCAAGGAAAAATAAGACATCTTGTTATTTGTTGTCTTAAACATACCAAATATTTGCTGATTACTTTGTTCCCTGAATCTCAGAAAAGAAAATCAAACTCCTTGTATATCTCTTTAGATTCACAGTTCCCATTTATTCTCTGCTGAGAGCCAGCATTCTCTCTGTGTAGGCAGTCTGAATTTCTGTGGTAACAAAAAGGGTCTATTTCACCTCTGATTGCTGCCAGGAGTAGGGTAAACCTTTCTTAGCAACAATTACATTTCCTGCATGGTTTCAGCATATTATTGTACCTGGCTGTCCTCATTACTGGGCATGGGAAGCACCCAGCCTTGCCAGGAGAGTACCTGCAGGTGTTCCACCCAAACCCTCATGTTTTATGAGGTAATTTGATGTTCCTGATAGTGAAAAAGATTTGAGTTACAAGGAAAACTGTTGGCTTGTGAAAAGAGGAGGGGGCGAGTTTAACGTCTGAAATGGTAAGTTCCTAGTGCTTTCAATGGACTATGAAGTAACTTGATCATTGTCTAACCATAAAGAGAAAAGATAGAAGATGGCTTAGGTAAAAAAAAATATTATCTTCTTATGTTCAGTGGAGTCAGCTTTTCCAAGTGTATGGTCAATAGCCTGCATTCCTGTGAAAATGGAGACAGTCTGGGTTATACTCCTTGCTCCAAGAAGAGTTTATTTCATATTTTTGGGTTAAGAACAAAGTTCATGTCTTCACACTGGCAAGTAACTTTACTCAATTATCTTTAATGAATACAGGCTTGCTGGAGTATCAAACTGATGAGGAGAGAGGTGTCTGTTATGCACCCACACTACTGCAGTCTTTAGTTGAGTGGTGAGTGTCCTCTCCTAGTAATGGTGTGGGTTTTAATTCCTTCTTGTGAGCAAAGGAACTCTGCTTATTTAGTTAAATACTAAACTGTTGAGGAAAAGTGATGTCTCTGCCTTTGCTAGAAGGAAAGAGCAATCCCTTAGGAGATAGCAGAGTTCATTGAGGTTGTATATCTTTGTAGACTGAGTCATGAACCAGGTATCGAGTTGCTTAGCACTGGAAGAATAGGATGCAGTTGGGCATGGATAGAAACAGAACTGACCACAGCTGAGCTGGTCACTGGCTCATACCTCAGGGAGTACAGACTTAGGTTTTCCACTTAACTTAAACTTCTGGATCTTAGCCTCATTAGCCCTTTTCTCGGACAGACCATCTAATTTCTCAGACCTTATGTGGCACAATGTTCTTGCCTTAAAACTTGGCTTGTAAATCTCCAATTTAAACACCTTTTTTCCATGGAATGCTGATGGCATGCAGTGTGACTGTCAGCAGAAAGGAACCATACAGTGTACACTTAGCCCTGATTCTGCAAAATTTCTATTATTTAAGAAGGATTTGCTAGTGTAATATGTGTAGAAGCAGATCCACTGAAATAATAATAAAAACCATATATTTTACTTTTATTTGACCTTACGAATGTGTATTAGCCTTGTGGAATCAGCTCAGCAAGTTTTAAACATACTTGAGGAAAAAAAAGTCTCTGCCTACCAAGTAAACGGTGGAAATTGAGAATCCTTTGCAGCTGCTGCTGCGTTATTTATAACACAAGTTTGGATCAAAAGATGGGTTTTAAAGAATTCCTAATGCTTTACTCTTCTGCCAAATATGTTCAGCTTTTAACAATGTTGAAACAGGCATTTCTACAGTGGCAGTTCCTCTAGGGTGATAAATCCCAGTTTACGTTCCACAGATGGAAGGTCTCCATGTTTATTCTGCCTGTGTTCATAAGCCAGGAGTCAAAAAAATCACACAAAAGGAAAGTCTAAAGTCATATGTAGTATTTACCCCGATTCCCTTCCACTCTCTCTAATTAAAGAACAGGCATTCTTTCATTGAATGTCTTCTATTAAACATTTAATTTTCATTACTAAGTGCTCCTTTCCACTCACATGCTTGACATTACTGATAGCTGTAGCCACCCAATATGATCCGTGTTTCTTGTGATTTATTACATACTGAATCCTTTATCGCACTTCTGAATTGCTCAGGGTTTGCTTCTGTCTGACTTGCAAGAAGTTCAAGTGCTGGACAGTGTGACTGCTAAGCTGAGAGTTTATGTGCAGCTCTCTGAGCTGTTAAAGTGGCACTTCCTAATGCAAATACAAATACACCAAAGAGCCATGTGTACTACTATTTTTCTGCTCTACAGCTAATCCCTGTGTCTCAGCAGTGCCTTTCTATTACACTGATTACAAAATACAGTTTTAAATCAAACAAGATTTAAAAACATATTACTGTGACTCCAAACCTAATTCCTGACAAATCTGTGATGCACCAGATGCTCCTTTCCTCGGGACGAAATGGTACATGGCTCTCTTTGTATTATCACTGCACAGACATGTTTACTCCACCTAACTTGCTCAGACAGGGTAGAAGAAAAAACTATTTAAGGGACACATGCCTTCAAATGCATTTAGGAATGAAAAGGGCAGCAGGCAGTTTTCTTACTTCCTCACCTCTTGGCGCCCTTGTTCACATCTATTTAATTTCAGCAGTACTTTGGGGGAAGGAAGTCAGTGGGTATGTTGAGCCTTTAGCTGTTAAATTGTGGGAAGAAATGCTCATTCTATGAGGCAGTCAGGAGACTCTTCCCTGTATATGAAAGAAGGTCAAGAGCTGTCAAATATCATGATCTAAAACCAAAATAAAATCTTCATTTTTTTTCACTGTGATATTCTTAAAGAAGCCAGGAAGAAGGCAAGTAAAATTTCAAAACAAAAGCAAAATCCTTTCCAAGTCACTTTTACAATTCCAAGTGCAAGAAATAATAATTATTTATAGACTTCATTCAATTAGTTTGTGAAGTCTCTTAACCACAGGTAAGATCAGGAGTGCCAGGCTGATTTCTTTTCTGCATAAACAGCTCCTGGAGGAATGGGGATTGGCAGGGACATCATGTGGCATTCTGCAACTCATGGTCTAGCTAATATTTCAGGAAACACGATGCATGGGAGCTACAGGCCTGGTCCTGCACCTATCAATGTTAGTGGCAACATTTCTAATGATTTCATTAGGAGCAGGACCAAGCCTGCTTTCAGAATTAGGTACTCTCAGTGTTTCAAAGCTGTGCAGAGAACTGCCAGGAAAATTGTGAATCAAGAGGTAAATCTACGTCAACAGGAAGAGAGATTCGATTTGGGTCTCTGTCCCTGTTCATATAGAGGGGATTGTCATTTGCCTCTGTGTCTGTAGGCATAGACCCAGACAGATTCATTATATATAGGCAGTGATTTTCTCACACTGCCTGCAGCCAGTGTGAGTTACATTTGTTCATGCTCCAGCCCTGTCTGTCGAGCCTGAGGATGATGGTGCAGCAGCTCCCCAGGATGTTTACCAATGACTGCAAAAAGAACAAATCCCCACTGTAGATATTGCCCAAGGCTATTTGTGTGACTTTCCAGGATGATCTTCAATATTTATTGCTGACTGTAAACTAAGTAGGCACTAGAAACCAAGCAGAGGTCTGTTCACCTAATCTACCTGTTACAGCTCCACAGCCTGGGGCTTTTTCAATAAAAGCCTGCACCAGAACATCACTGACTAAGTGGACTCATCATACAGATGAGCTCTCTTACCCCCTCATTAGTTACGAATAAAATGAGTTGCAGCAAAATTTTCTCCTGTGCAGGCTCCTCCACAACCTAAGGCTTTATTCAGTCAACACTTATCATTGGAAAAATACTTAATAATGGGAATAATATTTACTAGGACTTCAAGCTCCATCCTGGTTTCCTCAGTAAAATCATCTCTAAGCCAAAGTATTAAAAAAACAGGAGCCTCTGTTAGGCTATTGTTGAAACCTAGGAACTGTCAATTCAGGTCTAAATGCTAGTATTGCATTGTCTTTCTCTTTGGGTAACTCTTCACACTTTTCCTTTTCTGACTGTGTATGGTTATTCTACGTGGTTTAAATAACAGCTGAAATGATCCCTTTGTTTAAAATAATTTTTATTTTATAATTCGGAGGAAAAAAATCAATAAAATTATGTACTTCTCTTTGTGCTGATTGCTGTTTTCTGAAATAATTTCAGGTCCTAATCTCAATCTAGAAACTGTTTCCTGGGCCTTTGCTGAAAAGTGGCCAAAAATTCAAGATCCCCTGAATCAGCAGCAGCACAAGGATTCTTTAGTTAATTTAGCCAACATAATTGCTTCAGCAAAGGTCATGATATGTGTGACTCTGGAGTGTTAAACTGAGTCCAAATCTAAATGTATTCATGTGTACAAATAGTAGTTGCATGAAAAAAAAACTTCACACACTAATGATATCTTCCCAGGACTCACCAGCAACTAGATCATTTGGAATCAGCAAGATACAAGCAAGTGAGAAAAAAGACTTAATTATGCTCTGTAGAAAGAAAAGTTACATTTTAGTATAAATTAGTGTTGTGTTGCACAGAATAATACTGTAACAGCAAGCCAGAAAGGCATAGAAACCGAAAGAAAGCAATGCTTTTACACTACTGTTCTGTATTCCTGGTATATCCTTCCTTAATATGTGTTAACAGCTTCAGAGTAGATATGGACTGTGAGTAGGCTCTGTATGTAGATGTATCATTGCAAGGATATGTGAGAACAAACCACTCCGCCTACATGGAGAGGTGTAAATAGATGCATATACTCCTCATAGGACTTGATGATAGCATGATTCTCATCTATAATCATTAAGTGCTCTCAGACCTGATTTCAAATGGATTTGTCCATCCTTTCTGAATTTTTATTAAAGATAATGAAAGCGCCTGTATAGACTGTTTGAGACAATTCTGCAGAATGCTAACACATGCTTTGAGGCTTCCTTGCATGAAATAATCAGGGGAGTATAGCACAGAGTCTGAATAAACCTTCATATTAACTGATGACACATAATGGTAGGAAGGTATGGATTGCACTATAGGTTAAACAAGTGTATTTCAATTGGGAAAAAAACAGCAGTTAGAAAACACTTTCCTTCACACTATTGAAAATGTGTGTCTGCCTGCCTTTTAATTATAGTGTGTGGAGACACTGTGCTGAATCACCCAACTTGGTATGTTCTAGAGAGCTTATTGTCATCATCTCCCTTCATGGACTCTGTCTCTTGCCTGATAAGAGAGAACAAAAACAAGAGCTATGATCTGGGGCTGATTCATTAAAAATTTCACAGGCAGACAATGCATTATAGATTTTCAATTTGTTAGCCTAAGCAAGTATTTGATTGCACACCAAAACAAATAACAAAGTAGGTCTACCATCAGATTATTTGCCTTTGCTTTAAAACAAGTACTTGGAAATCATAGTCAATTAAAACTCTGTCCCCATTTTGGAAGAGCCAGAATTCTGTCCCCTCCTGTAAGAGGTTAAAATAGGATTTAATTTGCTATGAATTCATCCTTATTACATGAAAAAATGAGTATTTTGGAATGTGACTTTCTGTGGATGAAGTCACAGACAAACTTCCATGAAAGACAGCAAGTGTGATGTTAAACTAGATTAACAGAAGTGATTTGGAGAGCTTGATGTGAGAGTGTTGTGTCTATGCTGGAAGATGGATGGTGCTTTACACATGGAAAAATGGTTCTGGTATCTTTACCGAAAAAAGTAAGTAGCAGTGATGGTGACTGAGTTTATTTTTAGAGTTCTGTAGGTTTAAGATCCGTTCTCTGTCTTTTAAGTGTCATCTTCCTGTGCTCACATTTGCTCATGGCCATCTCTAAAATTTCAGTTGCAAATGAAACTAGTTGTTACTAGTAAGTCGAGAACAGTAAGACTCATAGAAAGAAACAAAGCCTCTCTAATCTGCTTTATTTCTTAATACTGCAAAACTTTTAAACACATAGGCAAATTCCAGTGAAAGGCATGGGCCAAAACTAAGGTGAACTGAGACTAAATTTGCAAATGACTATAAGTGAACCACAGAAACTAAGTAGGAACATTATACTTAAAACAATGGGTATCTCCTTTTCATAAGAAAATGTATATTTTCCTGTGTGAAAATGTAAGTGATATGGGATTGATCTTCTTGAAGAACTGCAAAATTACTCATACCCTGACACTTCTCCTTTCAGGTGAAGATTCTTAAATTCATACAGGGTATTATTGTTTGCAAATTTTCTTTTCAAAATTGTATCATTTGACTAAAGGATTTGAGAATTTCTTATGCTATTTGGGAGCTTCTTCAATGACTTTTCACTGTCCTACTTCTTTAAAAATATACAGTTGGCTTTTTTATTTTTGGAAACAAATAATTTTTTGTACTTGGACATCCTGGAACATATACAGTGGAAGTGATCTCTACAACATATAGGAGGTGTATACTTGTACTACCTTGTTACTATTACTTTACTTTGGAGGTGATCCAATACTTATTCAGATACATTTTTGAGGGTTGAAAGAGCATGACCATGCCTGTTGGCTTTGTTGAATTTCCTAGCAATCATTGTTCCTTGTTTTTTTGCTTGTATTTTTTACATACTCTCTTTCCCCAGTTTCCTTTTTACATATTCTGTTTTCCCAGTTTCCAGTAATCTGAAAAACTTTCCTTTCTTGGGAACTAGTGGCATTTCAAAGCATTAACTCTGAGTGGTGGCACAGATGCTTCTCTTCTGACCTGTACCAGTGAGATGCAAGTCACTGGACAATTACACATACGAAGTGGGGAAGAACTAGTTAGCTACATCACGTGGGCTCACCAGATCAAAGCACATTAGTTTGTTATGTTGCCCCTTCACATGATATAATCCTGATTTTGACGTTATGTTACACTGACCTTTAAGTTTACTGACTAAAGAGAACAGTTATGTAACTGGGATCAGCTAAACCAAACAGAACAAAAATACAAAGAGATGGAATCCGAACTTGGGAAAGTACTATTACAGAAATATAAATTGCTGCTCACAAATTTTGCTGACCAGCCAGTTTTCTTACATTGTTAAAAAACGTTTTCCTTTAAAAGAGAGCCTCCAAGTATGATCCTGTTCCTTTTACTCTTCTGTCCTAACAACATAACTTCTTACTTGTTATGTCAGAAAGAGATGCTAAATGGTCCATGAGTCCTTGTGGAGATGAGAACAGATGGGCAGAGGCATGTATTAGTGCTTTGTTTCTTTTTAAAATCACTTTAAATGCTAGCAGGTGTAATATGCTTTGAAGTAGATCGGGGCCCTGATTAGCTGAAAATAGCTAATGCTATTTAAAAACATGGTCCTCCTTAAGAGTAGGTAGTTTTGTAAGGACTCCCAGAGTAGAGTGGGATGGAGGGATAGGCACAGCTGAGTAACCAGAGGACTCTAAAACCAGATAAGATTAGTCTGGGTTGGGTCCTGGATTTCCTAAGGGTTGAGTATGTCCCTAAAAAATATAATATGCAAGGAGTGCAGGAGGAATAGGTCTGAGGATGGGAAAGAGGTATGGAGATGTTTATAAGATCTGAGCACAGAAGAACCCTCCTTTCAACAGGAGAAGTTGAAGAGAGCAGTGTGAGACCACAGCAAAGATATCCCATCTCACCTGAACGCAGCCTATAATTTCACGTGTGGTCTGTGTGGTTCTTCTCTCCTGACCAAGCCTATTTTCATCTTCCAAAGGCTCAATGGATCCAACTCTGATACCCTGAACTCTCTAAGACTTGCCCTTTCGTCCGATTCTTTTACCCTATTTCCAACTACTTGCTGTTTTTTGTCCTTGCTGTGCTGTGTTTGCAGGTTGAAAGCCTCAATGTAAGAGTGACTTGAGCCTTAGTGGGCTGTATGACCCCTACCAGTTAGGCAATAGTGGGAGAGCAAGTGCTGCTGTGGGAACTCATGGCTGTCTCCACAGTCTGTTGAAGTAGCTGTACACATAGTGCACAGGACATAACCCTGGAGAGCTGCTGCCCAGCTCGCTGCAGAGCTCAGCTTAGCTAGCCATGCTAGCAATCAGCCTTTGAGTTCCCAGTTTTGTTGTAAGGAAAAGACAGGCTGCAGATCTGTAGGCACCTGGGACAAGTATGTGCTGCAGCTCGAGTGCAGAGAAGAGGATGCCCATTGAGAGAGAAGGAGGGAAGAAGTCTGATTTCAGTGGGTCCAAGGTTTGACCTAGAAGGATTTTAACTACCATATGCAATGGAGTCAAATTTACTTTTTTTTTTTTTTTTGTAGAAGAGTATACAGATGCTTAAAGCATAGTTTCTGCTAGTGAGCCTTACGCTGTGACAGATGAGTTTCTCTGGGAAGCTCCATGAGCAATCAAGAAAGTGAAGAACTCTTAGGCTTTTGTTTTGTCACGTGAGTTATCATAAAGGTTAGGCCATGGAAAGGAGGGAAATCTGAAATGAACACACAGCACATGTTCTGCCCAGACAAGGGTGGGAATACACTTGTTTACATCCTCTCTTACTAGCTTCCTTTTGAATAGTAAGCAGCATGCCTCAGAGACCATCTCTTGGACTTCTTTGTTAGAGATTGTGCTCTCTGACAAGAGGGCAGTCATTTAAAAGCCAATTTATTTTTTTTTTAGTTTACAGAATTCATATCTGTCACTGGCCTATGCACTAGAGGTGGGCAAGAAAGAAGCCCTAAAATAGACTTGAACACCAGATAGAAATGGTATTAGATGGAATACATTTGGTTTGTACTATAGGAGCAAAATTCTACTATTCAGCAGCAATGCAAATAGTGTGTGTTGCACATGCTCCTCACACCCTCTACTCCAAAGTCATTCCCATGCCCAACAATGGTCTTCTCCTCAAGTCCACATTTCTAGTGCAGTTTGTGTTATTTCAATATGCTATCACTTTTAGTACAGACCAGAACAACAATCTAATGTTGTACCTGCCTTATTTTGGCTGCATATCACTTCTACAGGGTATTTTAAGCCATTGACATTGTTCTGTATTTGCTGTTCCATTGACTGCCTTGACTTGCAGATATACTTCACTACCCATTGATGGTATCTAATGTTTTCCCTGTTCTTTTCCAATGTTGCTATTTTTCCACTTCATACTGCTCTCCTCCATTTAGTTGATTCTTGTCTTCAGACCTTACGTCCTTCCTGATACCATCAGATTGCATTTCTACTGAAGGATAGGAGCTGTCAGGGCTTTATGGATTATCTCACTACTTTAAAAAAAAAAAAAAAGATTTGCTTTTACTTCTAGCTCAGTTCTTGTGCCTATACATCTGCCATGGATCAACAAAGTTGCCTATCATGAAGAGCTAGTAATTTTATTTTTTTTTACTTTAAAATCAAACCTTCCTGTCTAGTTCCTCCAGAGTTTCTATCTCTAACATTGTCTCTAGCTACATTGCTTGTTATGACTCCTTCTGTAGACATTTATAACATTTAAAACACAGCATTTTTTTCCTGAAACAAAAACTTGCTTACATGCCAAGGAAAATAACCTTTAAGACTATGTGTAACAATGCCATCTGGTGACTCCTGCCATAACAAGCTTTTTCCTCTCTGCCTTTGTGTCCCACTGCTTCCCTCCTCCCTTCACCATCCATGTCATCACTCATCTCCCTAACTCTTCTTTCCCTTGCCTTTCCTCCCCCACAATCCCAGTATTTGTCAGAGCTGTAATATCCCCTTTACTGTAATGTCTCCTTTTCACTCTCTGTATATTTCTCTGTTGATTCCCTTCCACCACCAAAGTACAGGTTCAATGCTGGATCCTCCCTTTCATTTTAGTCTAGAGTGCTCTCTCCATTCAAAACTTCCTCGAGGTTTTGTACTCAGTGTTCATCTCCAATGTAAATGCGCTGTGTATCTCCTTTTCATCCTGTCTACCAACAGGACAAACCTACATATTGCCTTATCTTTCTGTTCATGATAGCAACCACTCTCTACTGCTTCTCCTTTCCCATGACTCATGTTCTCTGGAGTCCAATGCAGAAGATGCCCCATTACTAAGAAATAACAATAACAAAGAAACATTATTGGTGCAATACTGCAACCAGTGATTCATCAACTTCTCAAAACTTATGCTTAGCCAGAAAGAGTTTAAAAGAGCTGTAAATATTTTTTGATATATGAAAGATGTCTACAATACAAGATTTATATCTTTTGCTACCCTTCTTAAAAAAAAAAATAAAATAATAAAAAATGTTACTCCGTTATGTTTTATGAGGACTCAATATGGAAGAGATTTCTAGCAATAGATGACTGGAAAAAATATTACAAGTTCGGACTACAAAAGTATAGTAAAGTTTTATTCATGAGAAGTAGCCAATGCAGTAACTTAATTTAGGAACTAAAAGGCATTTATCATCACTTCTAAAACAATACAGTACAGCTGAGAATTCAGACCTGTTGTGCTGAGGATGTATTGCTGAAAGAAGTCTAACATGATGATCTACACAATCCACTCTAGACCTGAACTTGTCCTTGAACTAAGGGGTCAAGGTGTGGTCATAGCACGTGTAGACAGAAGCTGGAACTCAATGGAAATTTGATTGCAGAGGTGGATCTTGAAAGCAAAAGTGTAAGAGAAATCAAAATGTGAAACTACGAGTGAAGTCTTTAGTTTGAATGTGAGAGAAATCACATCCTGGGATTTCTCTGTACTTTGTGGTGTGCTTTATGCCTCAGTAACTGCTTTTCCCCTATTACACTCTTAATGAATCTGCCTGTTGATGCCATCTAAGGACTGTGCCAGATAGTACTTCTGCCTCAGCACCTTTGTTCCTCATTCCTATTCCAATCTTTCCTATTCATGTGATTTAACTCCATAGTGATGTCTTTGAAATAGGCTTCTCCATGCCTTTGATGTCTTCTGTTTTTAATTCCATTCAAGATCTTTACTCAACATACTGTCACTTCTGTCACTATAAAAAAGTGAAATGGGTGGGCCCAAAACCTTGTTTCTTTTACCTTTCCTTCCAAAGCTTTGTGGATGAGATCCTTAGCTGGTAAAAGTCATTGTAGTTTCAAAACTGTAGTTGCAAAGTTGTAATGTATGTTAGCACTGAAGATCTAATGACTCCCTCACCTTGTTCTTCATTTCCCACCTGTTTGCCTCCAAGCCTGAAAACACTGCCATTCTTTTCATTCACCTCTGCTCAGTGCTGAACTTTCCTTTCCATTGTTGGAAAAGAAATGCAATGGAAACAGTCTATGGCAACATTAAAGAGGGGAAAATGAATCTGTCAAAGAAAGGAGAAAAAGGTAAACATGCAAATTAACTCAAGGAAGATTTATAAAAAAGAGGACCCAGTCAACTATGTATGAAAGAAGTGTGGAGAATTCATATAAATGGGTAGCAGCAAATATTGGAATGTGTTGTAAACTTGCATTCTAAAAACCTTCCTCTCTTAAAAAAGTTTCCTCAAAACTATGATTTATTTCTTACATAGTTCAGCACATTTATGACACTGTTGATAATACCAGTCCCCATGATCCTGCAGAGAGCCCATAGCTTTAGTTCTGGTTCCATATAAGCAGGCTTTAGCATTTACAGTCCATTACCAAATAACTACAGAACCGTCTCAAAAGCTCACAACTTCCTAGGAACAAGTCTGCTCTCTTTTCACCCAGAGTAGCTGAATGCCTTACATGGCAGCAGATTGCCAATAAGATTAAATATTTTTGTGATGTTCAGAGCATACCAGCTTTTTTTCTTTATGCATGAAGATTCTTTTTTATACTTTAGGTGGTATCCTATCATCACAGCTCATTCATAATACACAGCTCTGGCCATGCAAGCATTTTTTCCCCCCAAACTGTTCCAAATCAGCACAATGGTGGTGAAATAGAGCTCCTTGTTAAGGGTGGCCACCCACCCGCTTTGCAGAATGATAACAATTTGGTGTGCTTGGCTTTGTTTTGCAATTTGACTCAACTGCTCTGCATCATAAGTGCTTAAAAAGCATAAAAGACAAGAGGGTATTAGAAGTACCTAATGTTATACATTACATTTGTATGCATACCAGGTTATAACTATGTGGGACATGTGCCTGGACTATTAATCAAATTCTTTATTAAGCATTTGAAACAGTATGAATCTATGAATTATGCATTATTTCATAGCATACCCTTCACCTAATTTAAAAACATGGAGCTCCATGATTAAATATCTAAGTTTTTTATCCCGTATTTGTAGAATTTTGGGGGTGGTTTTTACAGGAGATATATTGGAGCATCCGAAACAATTCTAATAAGCAGTGAGCCGTTGAATTTGCCACTTCATGAATAGAGCTGGTAGTAAAGCATCCGCACAGCTGCAGGATCTATCATATACAGCAATAATTTTAGATCAAGTGTTTTGTGTTTGCTTACAAAGCACCCTCTGCTGTTTGAGCTGATCCATGCTTTGTAGATAAAGCTGCTTTTTGGAAAGATCAAAACCCTTTTTGTGGCACCCTGTAAGAGCCACAAAAATATCCAGAGACAATCTTATCAGTCTTTCACCTATAATACATGTTGTGTGACTTGCATTTAGAAGTGTGATGGGGTTAGGACATGTGTTGTCACATCAGTAGCTTGTTTTCTTATCCAAAGAAGAACAAAGTTGTAACACATCTAACAGTAAGGGTAACAAATTCAGCAGATGAAACAAAAGTTTCCATGTTTGATTGCTAGATTGGCAGAAGAACAGACTCTCCCCCATAACAAATGCATCTCCTCTCTTGAAATTTGCATTTCCTCTCTTGAAACTTGTATTTCACATTATAGGAAAATATTGAGTGGGCATCAAGTGCTTAACATAATCATTATTTCATAGTTATGGCTTGAGGATTTAGATTTTGGATGGATCTCACATTGAATTAGAAGTCTGAAGGTGAACTAAAAGAGAGGTTTTTCTGTACTTTTTAAAGAGATGTAAATGCTGGTGTGTATGGCTTTTTTCAAAACCCCTATGAAGTATCATGCAGAGCACCTAACTTCATTGGTGTATCTATTCCTGTGACTGCCAGAAGTCAGTGGGACCCCTCACTAGAGCACAGATTCCAAATGAGAACAATAAACAAGATATTTTACACATAGGAGGTCACAGTTTTATTAGTCCATTTATACTGGCTGAGAATGCAGTGCAAAGTCAAACCGAGGATTTTCTGAAAATTGAAAGGATAAGTCTGAAGAAACTGGGAGGGGGTGACTGCTGTGACTGGTTAACCTTGTAGGGAAGGAATTGTATCTGCCCCTGAAGTTGGTGACTATCCAGTATGTATCGAATGTTACTGCAATGAAAGTAACAAAACATTTATTTGCTTTAAAAAATAACTTATTCTCCATGTTGACTTCAAGGGCACTTGTAATACATGTTGATATTCCTTGGTGTGCTTGAGCATGTCTAATTAATAGAGCTGCTTGGGAATTTTGCAAAGAAAAATAACTTCAAAAGAAAAAGCAATTTCTGCAGAAATTGTAATTTTCTGCAAGAGAAAAGAAAGAATCAAAACAAAATACATTGTTGAAGGCTGTTGAAAATCAAAGCACTTCAGTTCCTTGAACTGAACACAAATATAATTTCAGTTTATCTCAATTACTAAGAGACACTATAGCAAATACTTTTCTTAGGTTCAACGGTTAAAATTTGATTTGTGTTTTTTGGTTAGCATACTTCTACTGAACGAGGCAATCTTAATGCTGAACAACTGTCTCAGAATGAGGACCTTATTATGGTGCTTTGTGTCGGACACTCAAAACCACAAATGATTCTTGACAATTTGGGCCAATACATATTAAAGACTCAGTTGTCAGAAATATTTAGTACTGATCTAGCTGTGCTCCCATTGACGTCACTGGGAACAAGTCAATTTGACTTCAATCAGAACAAAGTCAGGCTGATGCCGAGTTGTTTTGAGATCTCCACCCTATATCTTCCGCATTGCATTAATTAATTATTGCTCAAGTTGCAGCTTAATTTAATAATGTCTACCAAAACATGATGAGCTCTGTTATATTTCCTTCTTTACCATCCCCTGGTCAATTTAGCAGCAATGTGGAAATATAACAATGTTGCGGTAACATAGTTTTCCATATTTTTCCTCTAGAATTCACTTTTGCACAACACAGTGTCAGCTGTGTGTATGAGAAACCTTGAAATAACCCTTTGTATATCTCATTTAATCTACAGACGTCTTCTTGGTAGGTAATTTTTGGTGTATTTTGAGCAACCTGAATAATTACATAATTTGGAGTTTAACAATACTGTGTTTCTAATTCAAGCAGTGTTCTATACATAGAATAAATTGACAAGGGGGAACAAGATAAAGAAAAAATCTGAAAGGACAATATTTACAGAGACTCTCTTACAAATGCACATCTGTTTACTTTAAAAAACAAGACCACACACACGCTACCACGGTTGCCTGTATCAGTTTTATGTGGTCAGTGAACTTGGTTTTTACCTAGCACTGTTTACAGTAGATGTCTCTCTCTTTCAAGAGGTAAAATGGACAGCTCATCCTCCTTTGCACACCAGTCTAGATTAGTCAAACTTTTAAAAATTAACACTGTTTATGGTTCAGGTGCTGGGACTTGGTAGTCTGTATTATTAACTAAAGACCTTGTATAGTTTTGGCCCAGGCCAGCTTGCACTCAGCCAAACAACTCCCTGGAATGACTCAGGAGCCAGCATAAACCAAAACCTGTCAAAGGGAAGTATGGGTGTCATCAGCCAATTCTGGAGGCTGAAAGAGCTTAGGGTCTGGCTGGGGACCAATGTGGCAGCTGGACTTGGAGGCAGAGCATGGCCTGCAACTGCTCAGTTACCTAGTGCAGATGCAGACTAAGATATGGGAATTGCTGTAAGGATGGAAAGTGTAATGTAGTCTGTGTGGGAAACAGTGTTACGTAGCCTTGTGAAAGGCTCTGAGTTGTAATAAACTTTTGTGATGATAAAGAAATACATCATCATTGCAACAAAACAGAATAAAGTATGTGACAATGGCAGCATTGCATGTATTGGAAGGGAGGGACCCTGGAGGGACCCCTAGTTCACCTCCTGTTCATACCAAGTCCAGTACATGAGGGTGCTTGGGCCTTGTGTCATCAAGGTGTGAGTATCTCCAAGGATGGAGTTTCTACAGCCTCTCTGGGCAATTTGCTCCTGTATTTAACTACTCTTATCCTAATTTTCCCCTCTATCAAATTGGAGTTTCCTATGTTCCAGCTAGTGACTACTGCCACTCCTTTCAGTCTGCACCAGTGGCTCTGTCTTTTCTACATGCTCCTAATGCAGAAGGCAAAAGGATTCCTCTTAGTCGTCTCTTGTTAAGGCTGAGCAAACACTGTTCCCTCCACCTTTCCTTGTACTCTGTGTGCTCCAACTTGGTCGTCTTTCATTGGACTTGCTAAGTATGGTAACACTTGTCTTTTGCTTAGGAGCTGCAAACAGGACAAAATATCCAAATCTGTTTTCACAAGTGCTAAATAGAAGGACAGGATCACTGCCCTGGAGTTGCTGGCTACACTTTTGTCTACACTGATGCAGCCCAGGATATAGATGATGACTGCCTTTGCTGCAAGGGTACCCCGCTGACTCCTTCTCAGCTTGCTGATGATCAGGACTCCCAGGTCTTTTTCCACAATGCTGCTTTCTAGCTTTCCATGACTTTCCCAGGGACAGAAGTGAGGATGACATAAGACAAGAACAAAAAGGCCTGGTATGTAAGAATCACAGCTTATACTGGTGACATCAAAATTCACATTCCCCAATGTCTGTCTGGACAGTGCCACTAGTTTCTCCTAATCATTTGGGTATTAGTGTCCACATTCTGTGTCATTAAGTTACCCGGTACACAGAAATACCATGCCTGTGAACATGCAAAATTATAATACACAAAATCTCTCTGATATATGACCAACCATCTTCCCATTCTTTCCCTTCAGTCAAGCAGTCCTTAAATGAATGAGGTGAATCATCCCTGTGCTACAACATATGGAGCAATTCTCAGAGTAAGCATTCATTGATGTGGTCTATCATTCATAAAGCTTCCCAGTAGAGAAGACGCTTGGTCAGTGAAATCAAAATTGATGATCTGTGTTCTACAACAGATTTTAGATTGATCGCAGCCTCAGCATAATCAAATTACCATTACACTGGGTTTAAAATGGGTAAAACAGAGCCTAGTATAATCAGGCTTTTCTTGTATGCTTCAGGCTATTGATCATGCTAGAGCAAAGAGAGAATAAGATTGGTGTAAAATGGTAGTAAATCAGAATAGCAGTATTTTCCATGAGTTTTGTTCTGACATAAGTGATAGCACAGGATTCTATACAACTAAGGCTGAATTCCTTACATTTTATTTATTAAGGTGGAAACAGAAACAGTTGACAGGAATAGATCTTCCATTTTCTCACAAAACTAAATAGCTAAATCCTTACAAAAAGATTTTCAGTAAAAAATGGTGATTATATGTGTGGGGAAAGGCTAGTCTTGGAATTGCATGAATATAGGTATACTGTGGCCTAAACATCACCTTTTTTCCCCTTCCTCAAAAAAAGAAAACCAAATTTCCATCACGAATTGTTTTACGCATACATCCTGAAGATGGTTGGTTTGCTTCTTATCTCCCTGGGAACAGCTGGTTTCTCTGGGACACCCAACTAAAAATAATTCTGAGAAGACTTTTTATTTCAGGGATAATAGCATGTAGGCTTCTTGAATTTTACATTGCAGTCTTATGAAAGGATGAATTACATTCCTCAGGACTGTGAATGTTTGGACTATGGGAAAGCTTGGTGAGCCTAGCTAGAAAGTAATAAACTCTAATCACAACCCACAACCCTAACCACAACCCACAGAAAGCAGCTTCTTGCCATAAGGCTAAATTTTGAGGACTTTATTTAGATCATAGTTGGAATAAGTCCCATTTTCTTCACTAAAATTTACCAGCTTAAGGGCTTCAGGATTTATACCCTTGATTTGAAGGAGTTATTGTCAATAAAATGGACAAGGAAATCCTTAAAAATTTCTCCCTAGGTTCTATGACCCTCGACTGGCAAAATGAATCTTATATTCACATCAGTATAGCCTAAAGATAGAGCAAAATTTCTATGTGACTGTGTAATCAATCCCATTTGATTCCCAAGATAAAGGGCTGGCTGGTGCATAGGTTGAATGTGAAGGAAATCTTTTAGCTCTTGAACAAGAACCAGAATTAATCTCATGCTTGATCAGCAGGCTATGGGGTGGCAACACAGCCACCAAAGAAGGGCAGATAAGCCTAAAATTGCTCACTATTGATGCTTCCCTGAGAAAAAGAAGCTTTAGATCTGCAATGACACTTATAATGATCTTTAAAAGAGGGAAGATGCTGAAGGGACCAAAATGTCTTTTTGCAGTTCTCAGACACCTCGGAGAAGAGAAGATGGAGGGTTCTTCCCCAGGCAGGGTCAGCATCAGGAAACACAGCTGCCTGGAGATGGAGGGACAATGTGGTGTTCCTGCCCAAAAGGCAGTGTCCTGCCCAGTTGTCATACTCTTGCTGTTAATTAGTAATGTAAAAAGAAGGCCATTCTGAAAGTATTTCTACTTTAATTTCCATTATTGAATATCTAGCAGCTGAGAGAGGAAGAGATTCTGGTCTTAAGCATGCTATGATATAAAAAGCTGCCAAAAGACATCATGGTTACACTGAGTTTGATTGAACAATCCAAAATATTTGCAGTTCAGCATTGCCAATTAAAAATACTTGCCAATTATCAACTGCTTGTTCCAGGGAAAATGTTCATTAACTTACAAATCAAATTGTGTGTTATATCCAACTAAGTTTGTATTAACGGCTTAGAAACAACTGATTATCTTCCTTACCTTTTGGATAGTTTGCTTAAAATACTATTAATGACATTTAGAAATCACGACGATCTGCAAATAACAGACATGCAGTAAGTAGAAATCACAGTGTGCTTTCCTACATTCTTACGCTTGCCAAAACCTCCAGGGTGAGTGCTTACTAATAAACAATAAACGTATACATCTATAGACAAGGTAGAATGATTTAATTTCTTTAGTTTAGACTCAGGGAGGTTTGTTACAGTGATAAAATCTGCAACAAGACAATGTTGTATTCCTGTAACTCCATATTTGCACTAACACCAAGAGTGAAATTTTGTTCACTGTTCTGTTTTTTAAAATGAGTTTTTAAATCTATAGATTTCTGTTGTACCTGAAACTGGAAGGAATACAGCAAAACTATCAAACAGAACAACAAGCCATTATCACCGCAAATAGATCATTTTAGTTGCCATGGGTAACCAGTGCCAGTAAGGTATTCAGGCACTGCAACTGCCAGCACTGATACCCTGCTTTGAAAGTGCTGACTGTGCGTCACATTGCAAACTTCAATAATTATTATGTGTAGGAAGGTGGTGGCACCAACAGGATATATACTTGTAATGAGTCATTCTTTAAATAGCTTAATTTATCATCCTCAAATAAAGGGGGAGGGATTTAAGCAGAATGAGGCAGTTTGAAAAGCCTGCATTATTAATAAACTGAAATAGCAGCAAGGCAGGAAAAGCTGGACAAATACACATACACATACATAAAAGCTTAATGACAGTGAGACTGAAGGAAAGTGCTTCTGCAAAAGTACAAACTAACAAACACACAGAAGCAGCATCACAAGTCTGCAGCCACACCTCATTTATTCATGCTAATGCGCAAATGTAAATAGCTAGCAGATAAGGTGTCTGTAAAAGCGACTCAAGGACATCCAGGCTTTCACAGACCACTGACACTGGATGTGCTCGGCACAACGGTTTCAATTAGGCAGTGTTTTTTTGATTTCATAGAAGGAAATGCAAGATCACAAAGACTAAAGAGGGTCATAGTTTGAAGAGAAAGCATCCTAAGGAAACTTTTATCTTCTGTCAGGAAATATTGATAACTCGATGTGTAGCACTCTTTCTTCTGAGGCAAAATCGAATAATACACATTACCACCACACAAGCACATGCAGTAGCATAAAGGTGGATATGTACATGACATGACACTGATGTGGTCAATCATTCATTAAGGTGATTACACAATTCTTGTTAATTTTGTTTCAAAGCAGACTTATAACGAGAATCATAGAGATTCAGACTAAAAGGCTTCTTCCAAATTGGGGACCCCAAGACATCAAGCAAGGACAGAAAGCAGGTGAGTAACAGCCTACTCACCCACTGTTCATGTGCAGGGGAGAAGAATCAGAGTCAAAAAGAGAATGGAACAGCAGAGACTTTGTTCCAGGTTCCCAGCTGAAGCAGTGAAGCACCGAAGGCTTCGAAGGCAAGTGTGCTTCACACACATGATTATGATTAGATGCAGGTATCTATAGTTCACTTTTCACCTAGTTCACTTTTCCACATCGAGACAGGAGGACATAGGAGGACAAGAAAACACAAATTCTGACAGATGTTTGTCTCCAGTGATGGGGAGTTTATAGATTCACTTGGTTTTCAGGGCCTCTTTTCAACTATCAGCAAGTGTATTTTTTTCTTTCAGTATACTTCATTCATCTTCTTTGCTGCACATATCTCCTTGATCCTCCCCCTAGAGCTGTGCAAAATAAGGGATTGCTATCTCCTTGTCATCTCCCTTTTTGGCTGAAGTCTTTCCTGTCATGCTGCCCATCAGGCTTCTCTTGAGATTCAGCTCCCTCTCCCACCAGCCTTGCCTTGTGTGTCATTTTTTCTAAGCTTTTGTTTACTGCTGTTCTTTCAGAGATCTCTACACTGCACTTTCACGCATTTATGAAAGTCCAGTGCTGGATATGCTATTTCAGTGGCTGCATCCTTGGCTTCACTGGTCACATCAAACAGAACAGTGCTCTCATATCTGACATTCAGCATTTCTCTTAATACATTCAAGGAGGAGATTCACCTTTTTTACCATGACATTTTGTTGACTTATGTTTAGTTTTTGAGCTGTTACAAGTCTCAGATCTTTTTCCTACACTGCTAACAGTACAAAGTTGTAAATAAAAATACATTGTACTTGTCTTAACTGAGTTTCCAATTGCTGTTTTTGAGATAATTTCAACTTTTTATCTTCTGAATACTTCTGTCCTTTCACCTTATGCTTTTTTTTTTTTTAAGGGGTGTCATATTTAAATTTTATATGTGAATTCTTTTTTTCCAAAATCTAGCTGACAACACTGACTAGAACTGGTGTAAAATAGGTTATCCAGTGACCTTCCTCTCTGCCCCCCCACTGTCCCAAGATATTTTATGATCAATTATAAATGTACCTGATAGAGATTAAGTGGAGAATATAATACTTTAGCTTGCATATGGGGAAGACATGTAAGACACTGTCAAAAGTCATCTTAGATTAGGAAAGATAAAGCCTTGATAGAATTAAATCTGGCCAGGGATATCAAGGGCAACAAGAAGAGCTTCTATAAGTATGTTGGTGATAAAAAGGAGACTAGGAAAAATGTGGACCCTCTCCTGAAGGAAATGGGAGAGCTGATTATCCAGGATATGGAGCAGGCTGAGATACTCAATGGCTTTTTTGCTTCAGTCTTCTCCAGCAAATGCTCAAGACACACTGTCCAAGTCACAGAAGGCAAAGGCAGAGACTGGGAGAATGAAGAACCACCTGCAGTAGGCATTCATCATGTTCGAGAACATCTGAGGAACCTGAAGGTACACAAGTCCATGGGACCTGATGAAATACACCCTCAGGTCCTGAGGGAACTGGCGGATGAAGTTTCTAAGCCACTATCCATCATATTTGAGAAGTCATGGCAGTCCAGTGAAGTTCCCACTGACTGGAAAAGGGGAAATATAACCCCCATTTTTAAAAACAGGAAAAGAAGAAGACCTGGGAAACTGCAGGCCAGTCAGTCTCACCTCTGTGCCTGGTAAGATCATGGAGCAGATCCTTCTGGAAATTATATTAAGGTACATGGAAAATAAGGAGGTGATTGGTGACAACCAACACAGCTTCACTAAGGGCAAATTGTGCCTGACAAATTTGGTGGAGGAGGTTACGGTGTTGGTAGATAAGGGAAGAGCACATGATGCCATCTACCTGGACTTGTGCAAAGCATTTGATATCATCCTGCGTGACATCCTTGTCCTTGTCTCTAAATTGGAGAGGCATGGACTTGATGGATGGACCACTTCGTGGATAAGGATTTGGCTGGAGAGTCACACTCAAAGAGTTGTGGTCAATGGCTTCATGTCCAACTAGAGATCAGTGATGAGTGGCATTCCTCAGGGATGAGGCCATGAGTCAGCAATATGTTCTTGTAGCCTGGAAAACTAACGGTATCCTGGACTGCACCAAAATAGGTGTGACCAGCAGGTCCAGCAAGGTGATTCTCCCCCTCTACTCCACTCTCATGAGACTCCATCAAGAGTACTGTTTCCAGTTCTGGAGTCCCCAACATGAGAATAACATGGAGATGTTGGAATGAGCCCAGAGGAGTGCCACGAAGGTGATCAGAGGGCTAGAGCATCTCTCCTATGAAGACAGGCTGAGAGAGTTGGGGTTGTTCAGCCTGGAGAAGAGAAGGCTCTGGGGAGACCTTAGAGCAGTCTTCCAGTACCTGAAGGGCCTACAGGAAAGCTGGAGAGGGACTTTTTACAAGAGCAGGGAGTGATAGGACAAGTGGGCATGGTTTTATACTGAAAGAGGGTAGATTTAGATTGGCTATTAGGATCAGATTCTTTATTGTGAGGGTGGTGAGACACTGGCACAGGTTGCCCAGAGAAGCTGTGGCTGCCCCCTCCCTGGCAGTGTTCAAGGTCAGGTTCAATGAGGCTTGGAGCAACCTGGTCTGCTGGCAGGTGTCCCTGACCATGGCACAGGGGTTGGAACTAGATGATCTTTAAGGTCCCTTCCAATCCAAACCATTCTATGATTCATTAACAGATTTTTTTAGCTGTTTTGGAGCAAATACATTCAGGTCTATTTGTTTATTACAGCCAGGGTGTTTATCAGGGTTATTTGATTTCATGCAGCCATCCTGATGCTGGTTCCCACACCTTGCATTGAGGAACTTCCTTTGATAATTTAGGACCAGCTTTTGCCTGAATTCCAACAAGAGGATTGGAAATAGGTGATCTTTAAGATCCCTTCCAACCTAAACTATTCTACGATTCCATGATTCTATGAAATTGAGATATATCCCATCTGTGGCTTGCATCATACCAGTTAAGATAGTCAACTTACCAAAAATAAAAAAAAAAGCTATTCTTGTATGATCTGCTCTTGTTAAATCTACATTGGCTGCTTTAGTCACTTTGCTACCTTCTAGATCACTTGCCAATAGTTTCCAACGATTTATTTCAAAATTATGAAGGGCCTTAAATTATACTAGCCAATAATTTCTGAGGCTTACCAGGATCACTTTTGAAAAGACAGGTATATTGCTTGCCTTTCTTCAGTCTTCTGGTTCTTCCCCTGGCTTTTCCTCTCCTTGAAAGATAGTGGTGAATATTTCAGACTGCTCCAAGGCTTTGCTGAAGTGTTCTCCAGTAACTCTTTAGGGCCTGCTGAGTTTAACACATCTATTATATCTAAAATCTGTTATTTTTCGTTGTCTCTAGCCCATTGTATCAATCTTGAGGAAGTAATGTGCTGTGACAACACAATAATTTGTTCTCATTGGCCCCAGTTTTATCTATGTTCAGTATTACTGTGGTTGGAATTTTAGTCAACAATTCACCACAAACCATGGAGTTGAAAGGAGTGATTTCACCTTTTGAGCTCTTGACTGCGCACCTCTCTTCTGAGTTGACAGTAAACTTATTACTTACCTAATTAAAATTTAACCTGATTTTTTAGTTTCTGTTCTTTTTTTAAAAAATTATGCAAGTAAGGAGCTGGATTCTATAACTTTCTCTGCATCACCCACTGTTACAATTTTCCATGTAGGACTAGATAATTACCTCCTTTTTTTTCCCTCTTATTTCTGGTAGATTTTTACTCTTACTCTTAAAACAACTTTATATTTTTTTCTTTTCTTCTTTCTGCTTTTTTAACTTGACATATTTTCCCCATTGTATACTTGTCCTGCATTGGATTTGTTTCTACTGTTTAGATAATGCTTCAAAAAACATTCAGATGACTAAAGAGTAACTCATTACTAAGAGTAACTAATGCAGCAGTATAAGTCTGCTTACATGGTTACTCTCTCTTATTTGTTTATTTTGGGGCAGTTTGCCACACAGAGTATAAAAATACCACTAAAGATTTCCTGTTTAAATACAGCAATTACTATAATGAGGCTATTGATTGACTGTGTTATTTGTTGCATTATTTAACTTTGATATCTACAGATGCTTTTGAGATGCAACCTATAGACAGACAGATGTTGAAGCTCAATACATTTTCTTTTCAATATAATTTAAGAACCATGCACTGTATGTGCATGTAAGCCAGAATAATGTAGCTTACTCCTAGCTCGAGTCATATATTAAGTAGGAATGCAGCCTAAAATACACTGGGGCAGTTGCAAGTCCTGCTTGCCCTACTGGCCAGTACCCCCATTTTTTTTTGCATGAGGAGGAGAGTATCAAAACCTCCCTCCACATTTTTCAGGGTGTTACTCTGACCATGATAAGATCTTACAACTTTGAGATAGCATTTCTCTCTGTTATTTTGGGGGTTTTGATTTTTTTTGTTTTGTTTGTTTTTGTTTTTTCCTTAGATATTGAAAGAAGATCTCATTCTATACTGACTTTCCTATAGACCAGTGTTGGCACAGCTTCCCACTACTTCCAGCTAATTCCCTTAATATGCTTAGAAAATAATAGCTGCTTAGAAAAGAAAAGTTTCTTGATTAGGTGGACATGGTGGACATTTATCCTGATAATTCTCCTCTTTTAACCATTTGGTTTTACCGAGAGATTTTCAGGAAGTCTGCTTCCTGTATCTTCTTGAACTTCACAATGACTATCTTAATTGGATGACACAGTGTTTCTTCCCATTTATTCTATATGTATTTATTAAGCAAGCCATGCTTTCCTGTAACAGTGCTGGTGTTCTGTATCACAAAGTCTTGGTGTCATGTACATCATTGCTTTATAAATGCTCTAACTCATGTAATGCTTTCCATTAGCTTTCATACTCCTGACGTTTGTGCATAAACTTATTTGTTTTTCCCATTATTCTTCTTCTCGTCTCAGTTATGACTAGTGTAGTTACCTACTTCCTTCCTTCTGTCTCCATGTCTGTGCATAGGAATTTACCTTTTGGTTCTCCATGAATATTTAACCCCAGTCCTCTCCAAGTAAAATTTAAAGCTTGCCTCCATTTGCTTAGAATTGCTGTCTAAATAGCCTATTACCCATCTGTGCCAGGTGGACAGCTCTCCCCTTCCTTTTTCTAAACATTTGAACTCACAGTTTAAGTTACATTATCATAAGATACAAGCTTACTGTCTAGAGAACTCAGCAGTCTGAATAATTTGAAAGGTCTGAGTTCCACCCCACCTTTCATAAGGCTGATACACACTTTAAAAAATCTTAAGAAGCAAAGTTCTAGTTGCTTTGGGTTAAGTGCCCAAGAACTGTTGTTCTGTGTTGAACTTATACCTGTTTTCTTACTTTCTCTATGCTCACATCTCACTCTCTTTATGCCTATATTCAGTTCAGATCACTCTCAGTGTTTGCTTGATTTTTTTATAATTCAGGAAAACTGTTTGGAAACTTATTGTTGAGTCTGTGTGGGAAAGTAGACTTTAAAAGCCAAAAAAGAAAAGAATTTTAGTATAGAATGACAGTTGCCATTTAACACATAACAGAACAAATTCACAATATCAAGGAAGAAAGAAATATTTATTAGCTTCACAGCTGACAACTGAAACAAAAATAATTGTTTCAATGCATTTAACAAATGAAAAAATTGCAAGGCTCTGAACTGGTAAAATGTGGCAGTTACCTATTGAGGTAAAATGGTAAATAGCTGCATAGACTCTTGGGAAATAATTTGTTTTAATTGTGTGCAGTCATATTCAAATCAATATCTGAAAAATCCATTGGGATGCAGAGAACTGGAATAAATCAGAATTTCAGAACAACTGAGATAATAGATTATTGTTTAAAGCTGACAACAGATAAGACTTTCACATTTACATTCCTTTTTGGTTCTTCTATTATGAAATTTGCTTATATTAAAGCAGTTCAGTTTACTCTAAGAATTAAAAGGTTTAACCTTTAAAACAGGCACAAGGAAAGACTGCTATCACTGACGCTTGTGCTTTGCCTAAGTAATCGTTACTATTGCCATAAGTAGTGGTCCATCAGAATTTCATTATACCCCACTCCCTAGATCTCAGTCACTGAAATTCCCTACAAAACAGTATTGGCCAGGCAGTTATGGGCCTAGGGTAGAACATTACTCATTTACTTGCGCAGTCAACCTGGAGAAGTGAGGCCACTGGAAAAATCTTCCTGTATTGTGATAGATGTACCAGTTAGATAGAGATTTGGTAAACATACCCAGAAACATTTTTTGAAGAGGAAATGTGTGTGCACCTTACTAGCAGCACCAGGAGGAAGAATTTTAGTAGCACGTTTGCACTTAACCTCAAGCATGTAACAGACAGAAAGCTCCAATAAAGAAACCTTAACCTTGCACTGGTGTCCATATGTGTGGTAGATGTTTGATGCATTTGATAAATAAGATATCTGAGGGAGAGATAGCTAAGCTTTTCTTTCATGGCTAATCAACTTGTAGAGCATATTCATGAAATATGCTAGTCAATCTTATTAAGGAATTAATTCAGGTAATGGTATAATATTTTGCATGGGCCACTCAACTCATCCAATTAAAAGATCTTAAAAATAGAAAGTATTATTTGTGAAATACTTTTCTGAAATTTATTTTTCAGTATTTTGTTCACTTCATGTAGGCATGACTGAGAATTTAATTTGGAACGAAAGAAATGCTTGGCAATCAAAATTGTGTGCCCTGATTTCATAGACAAGTTGCTTGTGCCATCCACACTTTTAGATATCTATCTCCCAGATAGGGACAGGAAAACATGCCCTGTCATGTAGGATGATTTCTAGGCTTAATTAAATGTTTATAAAGTAACCTATAATTAACAGGTATCATTAAAGCCAAGCATAAGATAGGGCAATGAAACTCAGTCCATTGGGTTTTCAACAGGGAGGAACAATGTTCTGACTTGATAAAATGCCTCAATAAATATAATGAGAAAGAGAATCTGTTTGTAGATGGACAAATGTTGTCAGACATTCTAGCTAATTCCAGTCACCATTATAATTTAATTAACCCATAATTGATTTAGTTGTTATTCTGTATACAACACCTACCTGGTTAGGAAGCAAAAATAGTGAAGGAGATCAAGGACAAATAAAATGCTTTTGTCCTGTTCTGCCAAGTCTGACCAACCACAAATCTGCTTTTGCCCTGACAGGGCAATGTAGAGAGGTTGGTAGAGAGAGTGTTATGACCCTGGTGAATTAAAATCAGCTGAGAACTACTTAAATGTGAATGCTTTGCCTAGCAAGAGAAAGACTGAAGAGAGCTAGGTTGTTTGCTCCAGCTTCCTTCAGATTTGTTTGACACACCTTTCTGATGCCACATCTGTGAATAACTTCCAGTTATGTGAATGTTTCCCAGAACTCCTTGACTACTTCAAATATTAGGGGATCAGGCTAATGAAAGCCTTATGCTAATGGCTAGCAGGTAGATGGAGGAGACTGTGTATGCTAAACCATGTTCTACTACTCTTAAATTATGGAAAAAATAGGGGTGAGGAGGCTGATGTATCTCTTTACCTTTTTTAGTTTATATTTATTGTGTCTGCCATTAGAGCAATTGAATGTATAATTAGCAAAGCCATACCCCAGATTTCTGGCTGTTTTTTTTCATCAGTGTTGAGCTATTTTCTCAAGTTTCTATCAACTAAATAAGTGTACTATCAATTAAAAAATGCACAAAAATGATATACATAAATTCTAGGCACACTGTTTGCCATTCAGTTGGAACTGAAACAATGGCATGATAATAAAAAGATGTTTCATTATAAACAGAGAAGCATTTGAAGTCTCCCTAGACTGTCAAGTGATGAGTGCAGTATCATGAATGTCAACGCTTTTCTGCTGCTGATTTCATTATTTGTCTTCACTTGGGTATTATCAACCCAAATGAAGATCAGGCCCTAAATTCACAGAATCCCAAAACCCCCTTCAAAATATTTTCTTACTGTCAAATAAAGCAACCATTTCCAGGACTGGTGAGAGGTGTTTAAGGGCAACTGTATGTCAAAATACCTTTTAAAAATCTGTGCTTTATTGCTTCCTATTTTTTAATGAATACATACCTTTTAAACTAATTTTGTGACACTCCTATTTAAGAATTTTGCTTTCCGAGGTCTTCTTTTTGTTTGTTTTTTTTTCCTTCTTCATAAGGAGAAATATGGGTCCAAGAGATAGCTGAACATCCTATTAGTCTCAAGAGACTAATTATAAACTCTTTATCCTAGTTGCCTGTTAATGAAAGTATGCTAATTTGCATATCAATACCTTTGTGTTTTTAGAGGTATTTTTCTAAGGTTTTTTTTTTTCAATTATAATGTGACTCTATTTTCTCTTTTTGATGTTTATTAATATTTTAATAAAATAAACATGGGTGCCACATTCCACTTTTTTCAGTGTGAGTACCTTAGCTGGCCAGGTATTATTCAGTATATACTGGAGTCACTAATTTTTATTGTTATTTATTGAGCAGATTGTTTGAAGAGGGGTCCTTTGACCTCCCTCATTTGCACAGTTCAAAATCAACTGCAAGTACAGCCATCTTTCCAGAAAATCCAATTGCATGCACATTTCTTCATTATCATTTAAAAGGGCATAGGTCTCTTATTTTACATCTAGATGAATCTGTTTTATATGCACATTTTAAAAAATGTGCTTACATTTATTTCTTAAACTGTTCGCATTACCACTATGGCAACATGAAACTCTGGCTATCGATGTTGTATATGTCATAGTAATTAATCCCCAGTCTTTCACAGCTTCTCTCACTGCTAGTTTTCTGAAGCATTCATTTTGTCTCTGGGTTCCCAATTGTGAGTATTTATCTAGTGGGGTATTTATACCATAGCCATCATTATTATGGTATCTCAGCACCTGCATCCCACATTGGACTACAAGCCTTATTGTAACTCATCCTTTAAAAGAGCATGAGGGAGTAATGTTTTCATATGAAAGCAAGAGCAAAATATACATTCCTTTTAGATTATTTTTATTTTTGGTTATGGAAACTAACCAACAAAGAGAGAAGGAAAGACACATGGAATTTGATCTGTGAATAAATGAGTACCACCTGTCTCTTGTGCTGTAATTTCAGCACCTTTCAAGAACTCTAGATTCTATCTATGGCTCATGTTCTCTCCCCTTAACTTTGTCAACATGCAGCACTTTTTCTCTGAGCTGTAGATTGTTTTTTTGGACCATGGGTGCATTTTTATAGTGTAAGGAAACTTCAGAAATCATGGGAGGTTTTAAAAAGAGACAGGGATATATTTGGTGTCACTATCATTGGTTTTATCTTGTTAATTGAAAATGCTGTAAAAAAAAAAAAGCACTTGAAGAAAATTACTTCTGCAAAGCAGAGTCCTTTAGTGTTGTTTTTGGGGACCTGTGCCATGCCCACTGATTGCACTATTGATCTCCAGGTGACTGAGGGGGCGGCTATCTGCTGCCTTTCATTTCCCTACTGGCCACTCCTGTGCTCTGTGCAGTAACATGGCTTTTCTTGTGCAGCTTTGCACCACTTCTCAGGTACAGGTATCCCCTGGGTAGCATTGGCTGCTCTCTGTGAGTATCATTGAACACGGCTCTGCCAAAAAGGTTTGGGGACTCTTATGTGCTAAAGACTGGACTGATCAACCCTCTTGCATTCAATAAAGCTTGTGTAACTCTTCCAGGTGATGTCAACTGAAACACGAATATTGCAAGGCTGAGCAAATGCTTAACCAGGTAGAGCAGGTGGTTTCTGTGACAGTCAAGAGAGCAAGTCTGAGAAATGTAAATACAAGATAGAGAAGCACACTGAAGTACACTGAGGACTCTCAGAGCAGTAAGCCAGGAAAGTGTACTCCCTTGGCCTGCCTGTGTTCACAAGTGGAGAGCTTTGCACATCAAAGATCTCAGGCTTCATGACCCATTTTTCTTTCCAAGGAAGAGAAGACTACTGACCCCAGATTCTTGCTAATCAAGTGGTTTCAGAAAGGGTAGCAGTGTTTTAGAGGCTATTTATAAAGAAGCAAGTTATCATGCTGTTGCCTCACTTGAATCTCTCCATTATACCTAGTGTGAAACCAGAACTAACATAAATCCCTTTAGAATATGTTTGTTTGCTTTTTCCATGAAGGAAGAGTGGTGGGTCAGGAATGAGTTCCTTTATAGTGCTTTGACAAACAAAATTATTGAAGTTAAATGGAAAAGAAATAGCTTCTGAAAAAGAATACTATATTATTCCTTCTTATTCGTGTAGGATCACTTATGCTTTTCCCAACTTGTTTAATAAATGCATAAAAATAAATAAGTCCTTTAGTGTTCAGGTTTGCTACATATTCATTTGAATGTTGCTTTCAACCCATGAGCAATTTCAAGGCTGTAATGGAAAAGCTGAATCAGCTGTGAAATGTAACTTTTGACTTAATTATATTAATTGACATACCTATGTATAATTTTTTTGAGTATTTGGTATAATTGCTTCAAATGGCATTTAATTTGTCACTTGAAGTACAATAATTAGAAACAGTTCATGAAAGAAAGTCATTGCAACTTCAAATGAAGTATTTCAAAGGTATAATTATTTTGAATGTTATAAAACTGAATAGCTACAGTCACAGAGCTGAGGAGCTGACACTGGCAGCGTTAAAGTCTATGAACCAGTGAGTCTCCTCTGCTACACAGGCTACACACTCATTTATTTGCAAGATTTAGGGAAATAGCACTGTGTGAAAAGGAGAAACCACATGCTAGTTTCCCCTCCCTGTAGGCAAGAGACAAGCCTTCTGTGCAGAAATGTTTGTCATCCAAATCTCATTAGAAATCAATGGAAAGCATTCCATCAGACTCAGTGGGAGCTGAATTGATCCACAAGAATATTTTTTGGCTCCACTGGAGATGTTCGAGAGACATGTAGCTGGCTGATGGAGCAGCTGCTTGATGCGAACAGTCCCCACTACAATGTTACAGTGCAGTGCCAGGGTGGCTTCTGCAGGTCTGCACAGCACCAGGGCCTGCTCCCTGGAGAAAGCCTCCACCCCCACCTCACCTCTGAAAGAGGCAGGAACGCTTGACAGAGGGAAGAAATTAGCAGCAGCCTTAACAATGCTAACTGGCAAGAACAGTGACATAGCTAGGAAGGTATTGCCCAACATTGCACAATACCTCTCTCATAAAAATAAATAAATCAAAACCAAATAAAATTAAAGCAAGAAAGGTGAATTTCCTCTACCACTCCTGCCCAAAGGGCATGCAACCGTTCACAAGCTGAAGGCCCCACTCATTTGCAGGAAAAACAGCCGTAGCCCATGTCATGCCAGTCATGAACCAGTTCTCTGGGCACTGGCAGGGAGCTGTCTTCCTAAAACACTTGGGCTAGATCTCTGAGTGGAGCCTGCCTCTTGGAAATCTGAGCAAAGAGTAGCTTTCTCAGCTTCTCAGCCTGAAGTGCCAAAAAGCTCAAGTGCTGAAACATGATGGGAAGACCAAAGTGTGGTGCCGTGGGTCCTTATTGTGCCTGAGCTTTTCAAGTTCCTGAAGAACTTAACCCATACCAACAGCAGTGAATATCGGGGGCATGACTGGTTGAAGTGAGTGGTCTCAGCATTGGGAACAGACAAACAATTTCAGCTTTGTTTAATTGCTGGCCACAGCATTTTTGTGAAGTTTATGCTTTAACCTCAGGTACTAGAAAGAGCTCTTAAAAAAAATCATGAATAGCTGTGTTTTAACATTATCAATCTGAATGCTGGTCTAAAAGCTTTAAAGAAACTCCTTGTGTTAAAATTGTGCCTACAGACTTAACCTGAGTATACCTAGGACGGATTTTAAAACTTTATGCCTACCTTCAGAGAAGGATTTTCCTTTGGATGATAAATCAAGTCAGCAGCTGACAAATCAAACAGGCAGGAGACTTCAGCTCCAGAAGCCAGAAAACACAGCTCTTGGGCTGCTCCTAGCAGTCCTGTTTAATGTTACCATTGCCTTCTTCAGTTTGTTACACCTACAAGGTATTGACACAGGAAAGGAGGAGTGAAGGGGTTGTCTGGAGATCCTCTTACTAATGCTGGCCTCTAAAGAAGGTTGTTAGTTCTGTCACCTATTGGCAGCTCTGGCTATGGCCACAGATACCTCATTAGGTCAATAACAAGTCCAGACTGACATGTAAATATGGCTCTGTGACCACATACACCTATAATATGTTTTGTTTCCTTCAATGAACTTGTAATAAAAATCTAGACTAATGCTATATGCCACATGCAGCCTGCTATATCCCTTTTGTATAGTAAATATTTGACAATAATATTTCGGTTTTGTCATCCACACCAAACTTTCCCTGTTAATCTTGGTTTCAGAAGAGCAGGCTTCTGCTGGATCAGGAAGGAAGTACAGCAATAAGAAATTCTGGGAATTTTTCCTTCTGAATAGCCTAGTAATCTCTGAAAAGCCTAGTCATCGAGTCTTCATTAGAAGTGCTTACATAAAAGCCAGCACTGGACTGGAAATGCAAAGTGCGGTTCAGTTATAGTTAAGGGCCAAAGTAACCAGGCAAGCTCAGATTTACATCATTAGGTTGCGCCAACAGCACAGCTGCATCAAATTACTGTCTTCAAAACAGGAAGGACTGGAAGCTTGATTACAAGTGCTACAGAGACGATGAAACACAATCTCGTCTTTACATTGTGTATGAGATCTCTTTTTCCCCTTGGAGAAATGATTAGTGGAAGGAACTAGTCGACATAGGAGAGGTCTTGGTATTCTGCAAACAGGTTAGACTGTTTGTTTGTCAATATGAATGTGCAAATCAAACTGTTTTTCAGAAAAGTGTGAACTGAAGGCAAAATAGTTTTATTTTTGTCCATGAAGATATAAGTGTGTCAGCTTTCAGAGAACACATGGTAATAACCTATACAGAGTGCTCAAGGATTTTGTTCCTCCAGCATCTGACCTGCCCGAGCTGCTTCCTGTATTTGTATGTTGATGCAATAACTTTAATTGGTCCTTGTGCAGGTAGATGTCCTGCCCTATAGAAGAAGCAGATTCGGGGCCTTTGTGTTTTTCTTTTTTAATAAGTTAAACCTCTACATGAGCTTTCACATACAATTAATTTTCCATTTTAAGAGTGTATCCCAAAGGAGTTTCAAAAGTATTGAGCCAATTATTACTTAGTTATGTTAGCTTAAATGCAAAATATTATACTGGTGTAACCAAACTGAATTTGGCCAGTTGAATCTGACTTCATTTTTATTAGCCATTGTTTGTTTGGATTGTTGCTATATTTTTGTTAGACTTTTGAGTAATTGCCTAAGATTTCATTGTTTGTACAACATCTGAGCTTGAATAAGAACAGAAAGCTAAAAATCAGCTTCAGAAAATAAAAAATAATAGCAGCATACTAAAATGGACAGTCTCAGAAATGCTTTTTCCTTTGTGTACTTACCAGATATCTGACTATTTCAGACATGTATGTTTGATTCCTTCCTTCCTTCCTTCCTTGTTTGCTTCCTTCCTTCCTTCTTGCCTTCTTTCCTTCCTGCCTTCCTTCCTTCCTTCTTACCTTCCTTCTTTCCTTCCTGCCTGCCTTCCTGCCTTCCTGCATTTCCTGTCTTTCCTGTCTTTCTTGCTGTCTTTCCTGCTATTTCTTTTCTTCCTCCTCTGAAACTGAGCAACAAGTTTGTAGCACACAACTTCTTTTGCTCTATGAGAGCTGCGCAACCTGACTAACCACTTGGATCTTCTTACTGAATCTAAGTCTGCTGATTTTCTCCCCTGTCTTCTACTTCTCTTTTCGCCTTGCATCCCTCATGACTTGGCAATGATACTACACTGGTACCAACCATCATCTGCTGCTAGCATACCTGTACTTGCTAGTTAACTGTTTTACAAGACTAAGAGAAATTTACCAAGGATGCAAGACTAACTGCAACACATGGAGCTTTGCTACCTGTCAGAGTCACTACTGCTGCAAAGCCTGCCAGAGGAGGATGTGGCATCAGTTAGCAGAGAGACCCAAGCTGCTTCAGCTAGATCATGACTAAACACAAAAGCTAAACCTAAGCCAGCTCAGATATCACCGGTGTTGTGATTGGATTAGCAAAGTCTTCCTCCTGAGCACCATGGCCAGTGTCTCATCTCACTCAGTATTGATCTTAAAGGCTGTGATATTTGCTCTTATATGATTGCCTACATACAGAATATAAATATTTAAATTAAATGATGTTTAAACACTTCAGGTTACATGTATTTTGCTAGCATTCAACACTCTCTTTTTATCACTCTCCTTTTTTTCTTAATTCAATGCCTTTTACTAGGCTCAGATAATATTTCTCCTACAAAGATGCAGAATTTGACAAGGCAAAAAAGTTTATTGCTGTGAGTTGGCTATACTCAACAAAGGCCTTCATAGTACACTACTGAACTTTCATGTACTATAAGCCTTTCAGAGCAGAAATTTACTGTGGTGTCTCACCTTGTGGAGAGAACCAAAACAAACTCACTAGAACAGTAATTTAAAGACTGAACTTTAAAGGGAGGGAAGAGAAACAGACCTCCTACCACTCCTCCTCCTAAATGGTCAGATTGTGTGAAAATCAATAGACTGACCTTTCTTCCTTTTTTATTTAATTCTGTAAAAAGTCCTGCTGTAACTTTGTGCAATTTCTTTTAACCAGAAACTGTTGCAGGGAGAGTGAGCGTGAATGTGATGTGATGGGGTCTGTTGCCAGAGCCCACCTCAGAGCTGCAGTCAATGCAGGATTTCTGAGACCACCAGCTCACTCTGCTCTCTCAGCACTCCTATCATCTTGAATGCTCCTCGCTCATCTGAAACCTGGGCATATGTATCTGGAGCTCCCTCACAGGGTCCACACAGCAACTCTGACCAAGGGGAACACGATCCCCCAGGTGAAATTTCCTGACTGCTGCACAGCTTTGCTTTATACATAGGCTTCAATGTAATGCTGAATAAAATTTCCTGAAGCCTTAATTTTCTGATCTCATCTTTAAAAATTGTATATATAAGAAGAAATCCAAGATAGCAAAGAAATTCAGCTCCACATTTTGGAGCTCCTCTGTATTACAATAAGTACCGATAGTCTATCCAAACCCCATAACATGGAACTGTAGGCCTTACAAAGTCTAGAGGGCTTTTCAAAACACAGATCACAACTGGCCCAGCTACAGAGTTAAAGGAAGTGTTCTCTTCTGAGATGAGATGTTGAAATGGGGTGTAAGAAGCAGAGGCTTAGGGTTTGAGTAGGAAACTGCAGAGCCCAGGAGCATCCTGGTCAGCTGAGAAGACTTGGAATCATCTTGCCAGCTGGGAGAGAGACTGTTCTGAATTGGAATATCCCTGGGTAGAAAAAGAGGCTTTCCAGAGCTTGGATGATCTTGAACAGGGTTATTCATTCATGAATGAATGTGTATAACCAGAACAGTATATTTATTAGCAACATTTTTAAACTAATTTTCTTAATAAATAATTCACTGACATTGAAACTCTTCTCAAGAACAAAGCAATAGTTATGCAAGTCATCAGGAGACGTGTGCCAGGTTTGGGATAGTATTTCTGGATGAAATTTTAGGAAGTGAGACTCCTGAATGTGATTAACAAGTGTATAGTGCATTTCCTGAGATATATAAGAACAAGGCGGCTTATAAGAAAGGTGAGGACCAACATTTTATCAGGCCCTGTAGTGATAGGACAAGGGGTAATGGTTTTAAGATGAAAGAGGGTAGATTCAGACTAGATATTAGGAAGAAATTTTTTACAATGAGGGTGGTGAAACATTGGAACTGGTTGCCCAGAAAGGTGATAGAAGCCACATCCCTGGAAGCATTAAAGGTCACATTGGGTGGGGCTCTGAGAAACCTGATCTAGATGATCACTGCAGGGGGGTTGGACTAGATGACCTTTAAAGGTCCCTTCCAACCTGAACCATTCTATGACTATGATTCTATAAGATCTCTGAATCCAAGGGAAAATTTGAAGTTGGGTTCCTGTGCCCTAGAAAATACTTTATTCACTGGAATACTTGACAGTCTGCAAACTGCACCTTTGAGGAAAAATTGTGGTTTTGGTCCAATCTAAACTAGGACATTAAAAAAAAAAGTAATTTAGGAAAGGTAAGGAGTTCTTTTTCTACTCAGTTTTACTGTGTGTAGATTTCACTGATACTCTCCCAGTGCATCCTACAGAGGCTGCAGGTGAAAAGCATCCTTCTACCAGCCTTACTAATTAAACAGAAAAAATTTTTGAGTTTTTATATTTTAGAAAAAGCACAAGGGCTGTTTTCTTATTCTGCTCTTCCACCTAGAAGTCATTAAAGTCTAAAGCAGTAAATCTGAACAGAGCACTATGGCTCAATCCAGCAAGTACCTGCTTGATATGCTCCAACCTCTACACGAGGCTGACAGAAGTACTTCTTGAATCACTCTGTACCCAAGTGCTTTGCTTTTCTTTGAAAGGCTGTTATAAATGCTTTGGATGAAATAAACATTTGTGCAAGAAAGAAACTAAGGCTGCTACTTAAGAGGTAAATGACTGGCTTATAAAGGTTTCTATTGGAATGTACTTTACTGTTGCCCTGTGTGTTACTTTTTTAAAAGGAAAGGCAAAATAAAATTTTACACATATTTTTAGCTGTTCCCATGAATTAATGTCCAAGTGTAACAGCAAGGTGTTAACAGCCACAAAACAGACAAGCTGTTCCCACCTTCAGGAATATGATGTGTATTATAGTACCTTCATAAGAAAAATAACAAAGGTGTGAGTTTGGGGTTTTTTTTAATACTTCTATTCAGAAATTGAAATGATTGAACCTTTAAAAGAAAATCACTGAGTAGAATAACAAACTAACTTTCCTCCCAGGGCAACAGAAAAGTGGCTACTTTAATAAGAAGCAAACATAAACCACTTATTATGTTCATTCATGTCTGTATATTGTTTCTAAATGCCAAAAATTACTTTAAAAATGTTTCATGAAGTAAAAAACAAAACATCAGAAGCATCATTCTCGTTTCTGCTAAATGCAGCAACTATTGGTATGCTATTGGCACTTAAATTTATGTTGAGTTCTACTGATAACACTGAGGAAAAGGATGTATTTTCAAATAGTAAGGAAGTAAACGTTAGTGCTGCTGTTGTTTATGTGCCACACAGATAATGGTTAGTGGAAGCAGTGTGTGTGCTGCCTTGGCTTTGATTGGCATTGGGAGGCTGTGGTATAGCTGTGTGTTGGGAGAAGGATTACCCCAAACCATAATGGATCCCTAGTGGAAAGTTGGACACCATTATGTAAGGAATGAGGATCTCATTCAAAATATGTAACAGTGATAGCTTATATCATAAACAGTGCACAACCACTGCAAACATCAGCAGTGCATGAACCTAAAAATAATAATAATTAAAAAAAGATTATTTCATTTGTATACACCTGAGCTCAATAATATCAGTAATAAAAAGGTGTTCTTCATTAGAGCATCTTATACACTGATTATATAAAAGACTTACTTGTGTGTTCTCTGTTTCTTTCTTCTGGAGGTTTTGTTTCCTTAGGTTAACTCTTTAGGACAGGGATTATTTGGTTTACTGCCCTAGAATCTGGATTCCCTGGAGGTGAAGGAAAGGTCACACTAAAACTTCCCCATCAGAGCTGGGAGGATTGTTAATATTGTTCACTTCCTATTTTACTGCTTTTGCCATCAAAACAGGAGATCCTCTAATTCATGCTTTTGGATAAGACAGAAAAAAAAAAGGGGAGAAATAAAAGTTCTGTTTGGCAAAGGAGCTCTGGAGCTGGGAACATGTTCCTTGGGGAGCTGCTGCGGAGCAAAGTGATGCTGTGTAAGGCGCTGACCTCCACCGCTGTGTGAGGACTGCTCAATTCCAAACTATTAGGAACTACTTTTTTCTCAACCTCTTTCCTTAGTAAATTAAATTGTAATTGTGATTTACAGATTGATGGAATCACTTGTATTTCCTGCTTACATTCATTACTGCCTATTTGTTCAGTTGCAAGGCTGTGTCTGAGCAGCAGGCAGGAAAGTTGACTTCTTGCTGTGGCTCAGATGTTTATTCTGGGCCAGGTGAGACCTTTGTCATGGGGATTTGGTAACCAAATGCATCAGAACCCACTCAGCAGGGAGAATCCTGCAGTGATGGAAAATGTCTCTATTCTTGTACCTACCTGCAGCGCAAGGGGAGATTCCTGAAAAGAACAGGGAGCAATGTCTGCACTGCAGAGATGACAGAGAGATCCCATTCCTTTGGAGCAGGAAGGGACTGGGTAGTTTATTACAATTTTGAAATCCACTGGAAATTGATGGATAAAGACTGGAGAGAAGGAACTCTCCTCCAAGTAGCCAGAGAGAACACTTCTTTTTGAGTCTTGTAATTTCTTTTGCTTTATGCAGATGAATTTCTCATGTTTTAAGGGTTGTTTGTGGTCTCGTAAAACATATCTGTAGTAACTGGATGTCCTTTTGGATCCTTTCTTGAGGACAAACCTTCTGGCAAGTCCAGCTGGAGCACCCACCACAGTATCACTAACGCTGGGTCCACTTCCAGCAGGTCAGCTTACTAGATCAGGACATAATCAGTTAGCTAGATGTAGGACCCATAATAGAGGAGTATGATTTTTGTTTTTGTTTTTTTTTTAGTTTTTTTTAACATCAACAAACCTTCTGTGAAGTCCTTTTAAACATAGGTGTAAACCATGTCTGAGTAGATTAACACACAACCACAAGGTCAGATGATTGTAAGAATCTGCTGTTCATCTGGAGAAACCTCATGGGGAAAAGATCTGAGGGAAAGGAGCTATTAGATGCGATCTGACAGTTCTCTTGCTTAATAAAACTGTACCTAGAGAAAGTAACTACTAGAAACAAGAAGATCTGGTAAGGCACGAAATCACCTGGCCCTTGGGAGAGATAGCAGTTGGTTTATGCACTGTGTTTTGTTTAGGACTTTGTTGATTCAATTTCTATGCAGTGTTTGGATGAAAGACCTTGAAAAGATTCTAGCAGTAATATTTAACATTTTCAGGGAGATTTAGAGAAGCCAGCAATCTACAGAGACCATTCCTTGCAGTAGCAGGAACTGTGTTATCCTTCAGAACTGAATTCATGCCCAGAAATATCTGAAAACAGTGACCTGGTGGGATCAACAGAAAATAAGGTGACAGATGAATAAAGTTCTCAAAAGTTTCCAGTTCTTACTTGCTCAAACCTCTCTCTTGCCTGAGGCCAACTCCATCAGCATTTTCTCAGGACGGTGAAGCTATAAGAAGCATACTGTAAGACAGTTCTGCTGTGATTAGATGCAAAGAAATACAGGGCTGTCGGTTGTCAAGGCGCTGCTGGTATTTTAATTTGAAGTGTCACTCAGTCTCCTTGAGTTGCTTTGCATTGATATTGAATAAAATAGGAGAGGAATGAGTTTCGAGAACATAGAGGGATCACTCAGTGGGCTGGAAGAGGGGAGATCTCAAAAGGAGCCAGCCTGGCCTCTATACCCAGAGCAGATTTGGCCACGTATGATGTCCCTCCACCCTCACCTCCTTAAAATTCACTGTGTTGCACCAAAGCAATTGTCTGTGTAAGGACTGGCACAGTTTGGTTCCCAATGAATCACATAAAAACTGTTTCAATGAAGTGTCCCTTGATCTTATGTGTATTACTGAGGCAGGGTTTTCCCCACTTGTCTGGAGCTTTTTGAAAAGCCTTTTTCACATGAGCTCTTTTCTAGTTTATTCTCCTAGTATTGGTTCCTAATGAAATTGTGACATTTATTCCCATATCTTTCCACCCTCCCATCCCTAAATTCCTCTCTTTCCTGAGGTGAAATTTTATCATTTTTTTTTACTAGGTAAAAGAGAAAAAAAGATACAGAAAGACTGAATGCTTCCCAGAGGTAGCAGGTTCTTTTAATTCTTTCTATTATGACAATATGACAGATTCTTGCACTTCCCTGGCTCCCAATGGAAATACCAGGTTCTGAGGAAACAGAAAGAGGGGTTTAAAGAGGGAAGACATTTACTTTCAGCAGCGATTTTTCTAATGACAGTTTTTTAGTGGTGACATTAACAAACTCTTCTCTTAAAGAATTTCCTGGGGGCTTCAGTGTCACTACATGCAACATCAGCTAGGTGATGAGCTCTCACTGTCACCCTAGCCACCTCAGAAACAGCATCCTCAGCAGGAGCAGCTCTGCACTTTCGTTTTTGGCAGAGTGATGGTGAATGACAAGTGAAGCGAGCAGCACAGCAGCTTTCTTTTAGGTGTTTGTTTCTAAGAGTTTATATCTTTCACTTGTTATTTTAGGTGCAGGGAACATTAGAAAAGAAAGAAAAGAAAGAAAAAGAAAAGAATAGCCTCATATTGAGGGATTTATACATTCTTCCAAAGCTTAATTAAACTTCTAAATCTACACTCTAGACAGTTAAGAATTGCAATAGGTAAGATGAAGTGTACAGAAGTCAAGGGACTAATCCAAGGTCAGTCACAGAGTCAGGAGTAGCCCCTGGGGGGTTCACTCCACTCCTCTGCTGGTGTAAATCATTGGCAGTAATTCCAGTCTGGCCAGCAGCTTTCCCCCAGCCTGAGACCAGTCAGAGCAGGGAACTTCCTTTGAATACAAGCCATCTTTGTCTGGCCAGCAGACAGCCTTTAGCTCCCGATGATACTTGCTTTATCTATTTAATTATGTTATCATAGCTCTTTGTTATCACAACATCTAGGATAGTGCCAATTGGGTTGAGAAAAGACAAAGAAAAGCAAGAAAAATTAATACAGAGAAAGAATACCCAGATGTGGAAGTGGGCCAACAGGGTGTCAATCTATCTGTCTGAAACCTTTTTCTAGGCGACACATCAGGAAAACAAATGTTTAAATAAAAATATGCCAGGTTTGGATACTTGGAAAAGCTGTTTGTAGAAATCAAGTACCTAGTGAGTTTGTCAGAAATCCTCTCATGACAGTCTGTTGTCAATCCATTAACAAAATCTACAAAATAGTCTGCAACCTCGCACAGATGCATAGATCTGATGCAGCTCCACTGTAGCAGGAGGCCCTCAGTGTCCCAGCTTGCTCAGGGGACTGAGGCACAGAGACTCACTGGAGTCCTGCAGGAAATGGTATGGTGCTTACCCCTTGACACTTGGATTTTGAGAGCTGCCTGTCATTTGAATTGTGGTATGGGGTTTTTTTGGATGAACTTCCAAGTTCTATTTTGCTTTCTACCTCAATATTGGAAGTATCAGACCTTCACAGTCTGAGAAATTCATTTTCCATCTAGCTTTACTTGTGATGCTTATCATGAACTGTAGATTAACAAGTGATTAAAATTGCACTACACCAAGTATGTAAGTGTAAATCTGAATGATGCATGATTACTCTGAGCCAGCAGACATGTACAAATAATTGGCCTTTAAAGTTCATTAGTCAGTTTTATTACAAATAGTGCATTTGCATGATGTTTGTAAATTTATGCACCAGCGGGCATAAGTGATGACAGCATTTCACTGACTAGGCAAAGCAATTACAAAAAGCACATCCTCTATTTGAAATGCCAACACAAAACACTTGTTTTAATAACTGGTCATAGTGTTTTAGTCCTGGGAGTGAGAGCTGTTAAACAGATTAGTTCCAGCAAGTGGCAAGCACAGACAAGTGTCCCAACACGCTGAACAATTGCTTCCAAATTGTTTTCACCATTGATTCACCCCCACTCTTAGGATGTCTGAATTAGAAGTAGAAAGCTCTTGAATTAGATGCGGTTAGATTTACCTTTCCCTTTGAATACTGAAGAGTCTCTCTGTGTTTGTCACAGAAGATTTAGCTATATAGTGCTATGCTCTATATGTGAATCCAATAAGAATGGAAAGATAACTGGGGAGATTATAGAGGTTATAGTGTCATTAGTACTGATCGGTTCCATTCTGGGCTTGATGAGAAGATTAGTAGTGGAGGTAAAGAGGAAACCACTCAGTTTGAAGAAGAACATGGATTAATCCCTTTGGTAGTGAGAGAAGCTAACCCCATCTCCTAGCTATTTTCCTAGTTATTACTGGTATTTTTAATCTAGGCACATCTACTTTTGCTTGTCTAGAAAGAGGCCAGAAATGTCTTGATCAATCAAAAATGAAATAAGCGATAAGATCCATGTGTGATTACAAAGAAGTGTTGTGTGCCTGAGCTGACTCCAGATAAGGACTGCTGCATCATGTTTTCCATTTCCAGGTCTTCCATGATTTCCAGCTAAGAAGCCATATACTCTGGGATACTAGAACCTACACAGTACTGTCAGCTTGAATCTGTTTCCTCATTGCTTGCTCATCTGAGCTCCAATGTGAGACAATTAACATACCATATGTTGTGCTCTTCATTAACCAATACATTTGATAGTGCTCCTGAAAACTGTGCATGACATAGCTATTTATGTGTTCACACACAGCTGTATTAATAAAATCTGAGGAGGCAGGTGTGTGTATGCACATATATATAGATGTATGCAGGCATGCATGGCAGTTCAGTTATAGGAATGGTAAACATTCACAGCAGGAACAAACTGACGATGAGTGAACCATAAAAGGTTCAGTTGAGAGAAATTTATAAAGATGTGAAGGGTTCTTTGAAAGCAGATTATATACTCCTAAGATTTCCATTATTTCACTATAATGGAAAAAATTCTTGCGTTAGGTTAAAGACCTACTAGCGTTACGCACTGTGTAGAGGATATCTCACATTATCAATCCAAATACAGCCCTTTCCAGATAAATTGCTTCATTGCTTCTATTCATTAAAATCTGAACTTTAATACAGAAAACTTCCAGCAACTGGAAACATATGAGCTTCAAGTGCAAATTCCTTAACTAGTGATAATAGGAAAAACCTGGGAGTCACTAGCCTGGGCTAGATTTTGTTCCCTTCTTACCATGCAACCCGCTGGGTTAACTGTCAGATAGAATAACAGGTAATAGTGGTGCAAGGCATAAAAGCCACCTCACTGCACTGCAAAGCACTCATCAAACTAAGTAGGTAAACCGATGTTGACCACATGGCACCCAAAAAGCTTCCTCTGTCACTTGAAGTGATCATCTTTAAGATAGTTTCTTGTCCATTGGTGCCTTGACTAATGAAGGTACTCTGCAATGAACACTGCATGTTTCAGTGGCTCTCCCAGTCTCCTTGGTCCATGTTACCTTCTGGGGTGTTTAATGTTTCCATATGCCCTGTAATGAACTAGTAAGAGTTTTCCCTTTCCGAGCAAACACATTAGGAGTATCTGATGTCAGAACTGCCTTTAGCTTGTCAAAGTGACCCAAACTGAGTTCACTGGAGGTTAAGGCTTGGATATTTTTTAAAAACTAAACAGAAACTCCCTTCAAGATAACCCACAGGAATTTGCTTCTCAGTACAAGAGGGAACTTTTCAGTCTAAGTCTCCTGATCTTCTTAAGTCAAATCTGATCTTCTTCCTAGTCAAACTACTGCTTAGTGACGTGTGCTCCAAGTGACAAATGGAGGCTCAGTATCCCAAATGTAGAAGTGATGAAAATATCCTGGGCTGAGTGGTGCAGTACTGAGGGATCACAGTGTGGACAGCTGCACTCTGCTGCCTGCAGTGCATTTTGGATAAGAAGGGTTGATAAATTGATGTTTAAACCTGATGACCATTCAATTCCAATAGCAAAGTGGAGTATGGAAAATGAACACTGTCTCTTTTAAAAAAGGAAATGCTTTACTTGTGCATGAGCCATGACTGTTGTGGTTAAAGGATGACATTACATATTACTGTACATTTTGTGTTTTCACCACAAGGGAACAGATGAGTATCTGAAGAGATACAAACACAGCTGAAAAATGCAGACTTTCATTTCAGATGCGATGAGTGTATTCACTGGATAATCATCACAAGCAAGGAAATTCTTCTTCCTTTTTTACCTTACAAGGCTTTTCAGAAGCATAGACTTGTTTTAATTGTGTGGAAGTCCTTATCACAAGAAAAAATGGTTATAGATACAGTGAATCATTTCAAGCTGATGTTGAAATTATCATCTCTTAAATTATTAACAAAATTCCCCTTGCAAAGTTGATATTGCTGTTTGTGGTTTTGTCTTGCTTTTACACCAGGCTGCTCTTCTCAATTAATTCTCTCATGTAGTAGGTGTTTTCTAATCTTAGCTTTTCAATTGGGGGGAAAGGTTATTTTATCCTCTCTAGGTGAAGGATTTTGTCTTGTGAGACAACAATGAACACCGACTCATTTTTCACATAGATAAATTTTTATCAGGGTAGAATTTAATTTCTGCAGAGTATTCTTTTCTCCTTTTCTTTTCTTTTCTTTTCTTTTCTTTTCTTTTCTTTTCTTTTCTTTCCTTCCTTCCTTCCTTCCTCGAAAATATTCTCTAAAAAGTATCTTCAAGGAAGACAATAGCTATAGGAAGAAAAAAGATATTAAAGGGACATGATTTGGCTAGGCTGCATTTAGTTTGTGAAGCCTGCATTTCATCATGGAAACTGTTTTTAAATACACTGATCAGTTTAAGAAGGTTTTTCATGAAACGAGTCATACATTGGTTCACAGCTTTCCAAATTTTGGTAGGATGTCTGGAAGGCAAAGCCAATATCTGTTAATAGAAATATGAACAGTGAAGTAGCCCATTAAATCCTATTTTGTGTGAAATATTTTGATCACTAGTTGTAGCACTCCTAATAGATTTGGATACTGCATTTGTTGTTCAGGAAAAAAGCTTTTCTCTTCATGCAGTCTGCAGCACAGTTTATTTTCTGCCATGTAATGATGACACCCTAAAATACCTTGTTAATCTGAACAGATGCTTATCGTTCTCAGGGAACCAGCTTTTTTCCAGATAACTCTCTTAAAACAACCAGTGCTAGCAAAGAAAAGAGCTTCATATACTGCTATCATCCCAGTTTAAAGGGGCTTTTAATATCTTCACAGTTGCCCTATGAAAATTGTCAGGAATTTTCAAAGCCTTATGCTGCTGTGACTCTACCTGTCAAAATAAAAAAAAAAAGCACCAATCCTTTTTTAGTGACTTGACTGGCTCTTTCTTTTTCAAGTAAAACCCTGGTACATGCTGCATTTCCAATTGCCTTAATCATAACTGTTGGACAGACAGTGACTGTGTGCCACTTGCCCTCCAGCCTTTTCAGAGCATCAGACTTTGTCAGTTCACCGTGCCCTGGCCAAGGCAGCTAGGGCAACTGATGGGACTGCCAGACCTAAAATAAAACAACCACCCTGCAACTTAACTTTCTGAGAGAAAATCAAAGCAAAGGCAATTTGGTTTTCTTTTCCTTAAAGACTTTAATTTGAGGTAGGAGGCTGGGGAGAGGAGGTAGAAGTGGAAGGAGGAAGTGGGGACCTACATGTCCAAACTTGGTGACTGGACCTTACAAGCATCCTGCAACAGGGAGAGCTCTCTCTTCTCAGCAGATCCACCCATGATTTTGCTACAGTCAAAGTCCTACAATGTTTCAAGCTCACATCATACTACTTACTTCTAATGTTATTCAGACTCTGTTTTTAATTGTAAATGAACTTTATTTATAGTGATTGCACATACACAAAACCCTCAATATTGTTTCAGATTTTTTTTTTAACTGCCTGAGTTGTTATTCAGAAAACCCTGTAGGAACCAAATTGGAACCACTGGGCCTGGGTCCAGACTTTAGCAGCTTGGTTATTAAGGGGTGAAGGAAAGGGTTTTTACAAACTTCAATAAACAGTTACTTTAGTTAATAGTCTGAGTCCTGATTATTCACCCCATTGTGACTTACACTGATTTCAGGGAGGGTTGTATTATATCCAGACTGAAGGCAGGAGGTTATGTTTCTGCTGAACTCAACAAAAGGTGGATTGTGTGCTTGTAGTACAGTTGCTCTGAATAGAATCTGGACCCATATGTTGAAACTGTTCTGGTCTCTAATTAAAGACTAGTATCTCTGCACTGCACACTGAGTTATTTTGAGGCAGTGAGAATGCCACAGCAGGGAGTGTACTTGGAGAGTTGGTACCGAAGGCCTTGTTACACCCTGCATTAAAGGTATGTGAGTAACTGTGAAAGCTTCAACTTCACCTGAAACTGTTCCTTTTTTTAATTTTTTTTTTAAGGACAAAAAGCCCCCAAACCTTTCCAGTAGTTAAATCTTGTGTAGGATTGAATGAAACAGAGGAGGTTTTGAAGCCTATTTGACTCCTCTTTTGAATAATAATAATAAAAAAGTAGGAACAGTGTAAGACTCTCAAGGAGATTTAGGTGCTGCTAACAGAAAAGAGCAACTAATTGTGCTGATGTTTTTTTTTCTAGATCAGCAGGAGCCACTGGTCCACATTTTCTGTTCTTCTAGAAAAATCATTACCCTTCCTTTCTCTATCCCTGCAGTCACATGCACAGCCTTTCATGTGGGTCATTTGTAAATAGAGCCAACGTCATGGCTTCTGTCTATTCATAGAGTTGGTCCAGATCCTTAGGCTGCCTTCCTGATTGTAATGGCCTACTTCAAGCCATTAGGATTCTACAGGGCCAAATAAAGCAAGAATTTCGTAAGTACACCCTCTAGAATACATTTAATTTGGGTGTAAAGCCATCATGTGAAAATTCATCTTGTCTAGCTCTAGCCACCAAAAGGGAGTCCAGTCAAAGCTGCAGTCAAATGCAGAGTGTGCAGAGAGTACTTCATCTCAGGTATTGCTAAACTTGACAAAGATTTCAGGACTGCCTGTATGTGATCTCTATATCAGACAGCTAATGCTACTTGAGCTAAATACCAAGGGATCAAAATGTTTGTTTCAACAGTGACAATCAATAAAAAAGATGGCATTTAATTTTAAATTTTAATTTAACAGGATTAAAGTAAGAGTTTCTGGCTATAGTCAAGCCTTTTGCCAAATATATTCAGTATTTCTGTACTAGGCTTTTTGAGGAGAAACATATCACTTTTACAGTATTTTCAGCCATCTTTCAGTCTTCATTTTGAGAAACTAAGTGGACATCTTTAAATATAAGACAAATTGCTCTGTCCTTGAAATACTCTGTCTGTGCATTGTTAGGATGCTGTGGAGTAATATGCCAATTTGAAGACAGCTCCCAGATAAATCCCGCTTTCTATGTAGCTTTCCAGAGTAATGGTAGTGTGTGAAAACCAGATTGCTCATGGAGAAACTAATGTGGAAGATCTGCTCCAGTTGCATATATGAAATGTGTTCTATCTCCTTATGGGGACATCAGGTTCAAACTGGTCTTACAGACAGCTTCAAATCACATGAAAGTTAAGGATATTTTAGTAAATCTTCTGAAATCTAGTCCTAAGTAAAACTCAGGAAGCTTATCACAGAGGTAGGGGCATAAGCAAGAACTTGATATACTGACCCACTACTGATGTGCTGAATTATGGCTGTAGCCATTGCCTTTGTGGATCTCATATATCTTCCTCAGCTTCCAGCACCATATTTAGTCCTAGAAATCAAGGCCAGGTGAGACATAACAAAGTGATATATAAGCTTATTTCATACTCAAAACTAGGATCAGTTACACCTCTACAAATGTGCCAGTGGTTGTTTAATCATTGATTTGGTTTGCGTTTCTTTAATTATTTTTTTTTTCAACTTGAACAGTGAGGAACTTTCCACAATCTCCTACAGATAAGAAGCAAGGATGCCAGAATTGTGTTGTGTATTCCTGTACGTATCTTTCTAATCCTAGTTCTTTCTTCTTCTTTCATACATTACACGGTCCTATTAATTATACTTGTCACTGTATTGTACTAACAGTTTGTGTTGAATTTTAATCCACTGACTCACCAGGCTTCACCTTGTTTATCCTAATCTGCAGGTAGAGCCTACGTAAAGGGAATTTTATTAGAAGAGACCAGTTAACCCACTGCGCAAGTTTCCTACATTTTCACTCTGCCCTTACTCCTGTTCTATGCCTGACGTTGTGCCATCAATACACTTTTCCTGAAGCAACTTTTTTACTAACCACCAGATGTTTGTTAAAAAAGGTTAAATAGTATGTAACAGAGGACCGGTACATACAGTTTACCTTAAAAACACACAGTCAAGGAGTGTCTACTCATTACAGTCTTCAAGTTTCTTGGTTTAGAAAATTACATTTCTTATGAAAGAAGTAGTAGAAAACCACTTATTGAAGTGGTAGAAGACCACTTATTTGTATGCTTTTTTGCTGTATGTCAAAGTTTACAAATTATTGTTGGAAACCTGCTGGAAGTCTGCTTCTGCTTGAAAACATCATACAATGAGAAAGTTATGGTCTTTAGACAGCCTGAGTTACCTGCTTACATTTGGACTAAAAGCTATGTAAAGGACAAATTACATTTAACATTAAAATGAACAGCAAATGTTTTCCTTCTTCTTGTTATCAGGACTAAAACATAATCATCAGTCTTTGTCAGGGTATTTTAACATGCTGATCCTAATATTGCCCTTGTGAAACAGAAATCTGTGCTCTGCAGTGTTAAAAGTCCTGCAGCTCTCATTTTCATCATTGCCTCCCTAGGTACTCTAGTCTGCTAGGAATTCTTTTGGTTGTTGGGTATTTTGCTTTGTTTTTTAATTTTAGATATTGTAGATTATTTACCAGTGTCCTGCACTTCAGTCTTTTGCCCAGGCTACAGCTGAGTGTCTCAGTCTGCTGATACCAAGAAATGAAGAAAATTCTATAACCAGGGTTGCAAGGATATATTGTTCCCCAATTTGTTCTGTTTTGAATGCTGTGTTTCTTGGACAGTTGTAAGATAGTAAAATATAGCTGAAGTCCATGATCTATTCTTATTTTGCCTTATCCTTCTCTCTCTTGTCATTTGAACCAAAACCCCTGGAAATACTCAATCTCCTGGAATACCTAGATTTGGTTGTGTTTGAGTTTGCTTTTTAATAGAAGTCTTTTGGCTTTCCATGATCTTACAGCTATAACTGGAAGGGACACTGAATTATCTCTGCCCAAGTCTATACTAGGGGAATAATTTTTAATTACAGGCAGCCATCCGTAAATATATGGCTTCTTAACTGTGTGCTTTCCCACAATAACAAATTGTATCTTTCATGACCATATATTCTTTTATATGGTTCTGTTTTCACTTGTTTTGAAATATTACTTGTATACAGAAAAGTTACTATGATTCCATTTCAGCAAGCTGCTTATACTAGGTGCGTGGTGGTTATCAAAGAAATTGATGGTATTTCACTGAATAAGGCTGCATGCTGATGCACACTGAAATATGTTGCTGAATTAAGGCCTTGGGAGACAAGGTCATGCTTAAAGCATTTTCCATTGTAACCTGAATAGCTGATAAACACAATGGTGACAGAGGTATGAGTCAGTAAACAGCCACTTGAGCAGATAACTTGAATGCTTAGAAAGAGGAAGCGGGGAACTAATAAGCTAATTTGCTTGAAGTTGTTATGTCTCTTCTGTTTCTGCTTCATGTGCAGGGATCTGAGCTTTGAAAAGATACATCAGATGAGGTGGTAGACTTGGCGTATACCACAACGAACTCCCTGGACATGAGTTAAGTCCCAGTCCATGGATTCCTCTAGATTGTAGGTCTGTGCGTGACGATCATGGTCAAGCAGTTTCTGACACCTATTGCAATGAGATTTGTGGTAAAACAAATAATAAAAATTTGAACTATACGAACCAAATGTTGAATGACATAAACCAGATGGCAACACTGAGCAACACATTCTTCAGAGCACCTCCCTGAAGGCACTGCAGGAGCCAGCAGATACTGCCCAGCAGGGCTCAAACCAGCAGCACAGGGCAAAACAATCGAAATGAGCCATGCAATGGCTGGGATTCCTCCTGGTACTGCCCCAAACAGCTTGGCTGCAGCCAGGAGCAGGTCAGCTTTGGGCTGCAGAAGCATGAATTTTTATCTCATTCCCATGGTAAAAAGCTAACTCAGCCACAGATGGTGTACTTGAACACAAGGCGACAAAGTGAAGGCAGTTGGACGTGAGCTCTATATAATATCCTTTTGTGTGCTGTAGGGCACAGACATCTTGTGCTAGCTTCAAAAAATAGGGGTGTCCCAGTCTAAATTTACTGAAGACATCTAAACTTGTGGGGAAGTAGTAAATTGACACTACAGTTAGTAGCAAGAGTAGTGATCTCTTTATAATACTGAAAAAAAATTAAATATAATAATATAAAAATATTCTAGCTTTTTTTTCCCTCTACCCTGTCACACCTAATCTGCACCAAAATTTGGATATGCAAAATGAAAGCAAAAACTAGCAGAATTTTTGGAAGTATTAACAATCCAGAACAGTATAGCTTTTAGTGAAGATCAGTTCCAGCAAGGCTTCCTTGAAGGCACGGAACTAGCAGCTGATTTTTTTTGTTTGTTTTTTTGGTTTGTCTTGTTTTCTTTAACCATGCTAGTAAACTAATGATTCAGATGAACTTGTATATATATATAATTTACATTTGTAAACTACATAGTTCTTTACTGGAAAAAATTGCAAATGAGATTCTAGATATTAAGTGGGTGAGGCAAAGCTGAAATACAGCTTGCCTTTATTAGCTGTTGTTGGAAGTAGCTGGGACCTCCCAGAGTGAAACAGTTAGTTAAACATTAGCCATTCAGGTACTAAGGACAGTTTAAAAATATACTGACTGTAATAACTGATGAAGCAAGAGCACATTTCCTCTGTACTAGTTAAATTGTTGCATAACATTATGTTCAAGCTGAGTATAAAGCCAGTACTTCATTTTCACAGGTAACTGGAATCACTACTTTTTAATTAAAGGCTTATCTGTTAAACTGCTTAGTCTGAATACTTTTCTCAGTTTCAGGGTATTTTGGTTCTCATATGGTAAATGCATTATATATAATTTTCCTCTTTTTTTATACCAGTTCTATTTGAAAATATAATTTTAATTCTTGTCAAAAAACTAGACTCTTCCCCTTAAAGAACTCTAGATTCTTCTCCTGTCTTGTTCTGTCAAGTGTGCTGAAAATCATGCAAGTTTATAATGCTTTATCTATAAAAATTAGTTCAATCTATGAAAGCAATTAAATACATCCATGGTCATAATCTCCTCCTCTGCTTCAAGTACAGCAGATTCCAGTGTAAGACTCAGTAAAAAAAGAAAGGAGAGTAAAACAGAGTAAAATTTTACTGGTGTCTTTCTTGCCTCCCCTTGTTGAACATTCTTCAACCTTATTCTTTCTTTGATCAAGAAATCACCTTCCACCCACACAAAGAAGAACAGTAATCTCTGAAAACTTGTCATAAATTTATAGGTGGGGAACTGAAATTTAGTCATGTGAATTATCTTCATAAAAAGATCAACAAGTGTCAAATGACTGAGCTGGAGGCATACTGGTTTAAAGAGGAGAAAACTTACATCCCTGAAAATGGTGTAAGGGATTACTGACTTTTCACTGACTTGTAAGGACTCCAGCCATTTTTAGCTTCTTTGTTGTTTCCTTTCCAGGGAAAATGTCTATGAAGAGAGCTTATACATCACACTATACTATGAGGATTTGAATGAGCTACTCCTAATAAACACTTCTACGGGACTCCATATGCTGTTTAACCTGAGTTGCAGCATTTCTCATCAGAAGCATCTTTATATTAGAAATGGAAAGAAAGACTCCATACTGTAAGGTAATTGGGAAAGGACCCATCCTATCTGGATCAAATGTGTGTAATTTTGCATGTGAATTGGTTTTTTTTTAAAAAAAAAAAGAAAGGAAAAATAAAAATAAAAAAGGGGATTTCAGAAAACTGACAGCAAAAAATAATAAATTACTTTGTGTGTGCTTAACTCAATTTTATACTTGAAGTCTACTTCTTCCTTAGTAATACTAAAAAGACTATTGAAATCATTGTGGAAGTCTCCATTTCAGGGTTGTTTTCAAGTGGGTTGAGTTTGGAGTTTTTTCAGAGCAAATGCTTCCAAGCATGCTGCTTCTCTGTCTGTGCTGACGCTAGTTCCACACAAATAACTTACTGTCTTTCTGCTTTACTTTTTATCTGAAGAGAGTTATTTTACACTGAAAAATGCTGACTTCCTCTCTCAGTAATGATGATGGAACAGGTGTTCCTTCTTCTCACAGATTGCAGGTGTTCTGAGTAGCTTTCTAAAACTATTTTGATGTGTCCCTGACTGATATACCAACACCCGAAGTGAGTAATTTTGCAGTAGACTGTTTTAACTGGTCGGGACTATACTGCTCCTTAGTTAAACTTGTGTGGATAAAATCACCAGTACTGTTACTAGGCTTAATATTTTTTTAATATTGCCAGAGGCTCTTATTTAAGATACTGTCCCCAAATGATGTCAGTTGGAGCTTTCCCAATAGCTTTAATATGGCAGTGACTTTTACCCTTTCTACTTCTACAGAGAGAAATAAAGGAGTTTAAAGACATTAATCCAGATTTAATACTTTCTATTAAAGGTCCAGCAAGTGTGAAGTTGGAGCTGAGCAGAAAATAGCCATTTGACTTGGATTCATAGGAAACATCATGTGGACAGACATTTTGTTTCTCATTTCTCAACAGAAATTTACTGTTCAGCACACCCATAAGAGGTTACATATTTTCCATACACTGGTTAGTGTTCCACAGCATGCATCTCAACACATGAGAAAAAATTAAAGGTCTTAAAAAAGAACAAGTTTACCTTGTGTAGACCTTTCCTAGATAGTCAGTCTTTATGGAAACATATACACTCCCACCAATAAAGAGGTGGTATTTGCCTGACAACATAGATTAAAGAAAGAATATGTGACAATATGAGAAGTATTGGGGAAAGTAGCCTTATTTTGGGGGATTGTCACAAACAGTTATAAAATCTGAAGTCATGAAGGAGGTTAAATTAATCATAATTAGACACTAAAAAATCTTTAAAATTAGATTTTTATGTATTTGAGGGATGACATATTGTTGAAATGTATTTTAAGAATGTTTTGTCAAATAATTAAATATTCTTGTACATATAATATTTATAATTTAAAATACTACATACAAGTATTAAAGGTTTTAGAAAGAATAGTGCAGTTCATACTTCAACAACTGAGAACAAATAATAAAAAATTCATCAGAACACAAATATACAGTCAAATCTAATACCTGTTTTTTGACTTCAGAACATTACACTTAAGAAGTTTGTGGTTGTATAACAGATTGAGTTACATGACCTGGTCAGATGATTTCTCCATTCCTTTTCTCTTCTCTCCTTAGCAATCCAAACTGCAGACCTAGTCTCAAGTCTCAATTTTAACCTGTTTGTCACTTCCCCCCAAATTCTAACACCTTTGAGGCTAACTGCCGTTGAGGCCTCATGGAGATCCACAAACTAGGGTGCTTGTAGCTTATTTTGCTTCCTGACCTAGTTGGGTAGGTGTTCTATGATCATACAGACCAAGCTGGTCTCTACAAATGCATAAAGAAGAGGAAGAGGTGTTAACTCCTCTTTAACTACAAGGTGAGAAAAAATTAGGGCAGTCATCTCAGATGCTGGACATACAGAATAGGATGCAGTGGCTTTCAAAAGGTAATGTTGTTATCTCAGGTTGTGTTATATACAGCGAAGTCTAAAGAGGTCTTCAGTAGAACAAGATAGATGTCTGCTTCAGGGTGACTGAAATTTATCTCTAGACATTGTTGATAGGATGGTTAGAAACCTGTTCATGCATAGACATGTGGGCCACCAGAATCTGGAACTGAATTACCCTCCCAGGTTTTGTATGTTTTATAGGGTCCTGAGCAGAGCTGAGTGTCAGCTTTTGTCCTAATATGACTGTACTAACAAGGTAATTTTTGAGTCCTCTTTGTTACTACACAGTCTCTTTTGCTGCAGTGAATATTTAGCTATTCAACCCAAGGTGGAAGAATTTCACAATGTCCTAATGAGAGAAGTGTTCCCCTCAATCAGCTTCCTTATTATTCTTGAACAAAAATGCAGTCTTCCATGAGAACCTGAGGTAGATACTTACTCCTAAGGCAGAAAGAAACTTAACCACCTCTCATAACAGAGATAAAAAAGGAGCTCATCTTTCCTTTGGGAAATGTTCTACATGGAGTCTGATCTAGTTGGCATCATCTAAACTTGCTTGTTGGGCTGGACCTAGTAGAAACAGCATGTAGAGAATAGGTGATATACTGTTAAGGACTTGAGCAATCCCAGACACAGAAACAGATTTGAAGGCATCTTGGATGCAACAGCAAAAATGTGTTTCCTATCTTTCGTTTTTCCAACTGCAAAAGCCATCATTTGGGCAGATTGGCAGGGAGTTGGGAGGATGAAGGAAGGTTGATTTTTTGTTGGTTTTGTAGGGTTTTTTATTTTAAATTTGGTAGCTAGCTAGTGGAGTTCTTATGATTAATTTCTATTTTATTTTATTTTTTTGGCAAGAGATGTCTTTTCTTTATTAGTCAAAGAAAGTTTAATGTTGTCAATTTCTGCCAAGCTACATACAACAATCACAATGGATGAATCTATTATTAATTTTGATAATACTTGTGACAGTGCACAGAGCAGAAGCAGATTTGATACACATGAGAAAAATGCAGAATTTCCTTTTACTTGTGAAGCTAAATGCCTCTTTCTAGTGCAGAGCTTCTTCATAGCACTTTGGCTTAAGGTCAATGGCAATGCCACTCACTCTGTTTTGCCTCTGCCACATGTTGGAACACATATTTGTGTTCCATCAGATTCTGTTAATAGCAATTTGCCATCACTGGTTTTCTTAAATTAAACATACCTATGAAGCTGGTGGCTGGTTGTTTATATTCAACATATCAATGAGTCTTCAGTAGGAAAACAAACACCTTTTTTAAAAAAATTGATCTTTTCTATACAAATGCTATCTGGTAACAAAGCTACTTAGTGCCAAGGCATGTGCGAGGTTTCTTTACTTCCATTGCCCTCCCCATTGAGATTACGTGTAGTATGGGAAGTCATAAATTTCCTCCAGAGTTTGTAAAAAACATATATTAGTAACAGAGAAGTATAGAAAACCCAGCCTGTGACTGTTGAGCTGATAGTCCTGTCACTGCTGAAGTACCAAAGTAGTTTTTAATCTTTCTGTACTCCACAGGGTAATTTCAGGTTTCCATTGGTGTAGAGACAATCTGGGCCACAGCTCAGCCGTCTGTCTGTAAAGTACTTTTCCTAAGAAATGCTTTCTGTCTCACTTCAGTCTGTACCTACCTATGATCTGAAAAGCAGCTAGAGATGGATAGCATATTTCCACAAAGCATGTTTCCATTCAAAAATGCTGAGGAATTGAAACTGAAACTTTTTGTGGCCATTTGTCTTGAGAAATATTTGTTGAGATTATTTCTTTGCTTTAAGGTAAGGTTTCTTGAGGTTTCTTTTCAAACCTGGCTAGTCCACAGTAGCCTAGTTGTTACAGTGCTTTCCTGAGGCCAGGGACACTTAATGTCAGATGCCTGCTCGATATGATTTGAAACACAGATGTGATCTCAGGTTAGATAAGGAGACCTCATAAGCTACTTTCAAACCCTTGGAGAAGTTACAGCTTGATGGAAAGGGTTTTGTTCCATGAGTGTTTCACTTTGTGCAGCCAGTCCCCAAAGCAGCCTTGTAGTATGCTAATAAATACCCACTGTTGAGAACCTAGCAGTGAGAAGATGGAGAAAACCCCCAAAAATTTAGGTCCTCCTGCTCTCACCCCTAGGACAGAATATTCCGTGGGTGTTGTTTCATGATTATTGCAAATTAAGGCTAAAGGTTACATAACTTGATTTCTTCTACTAATATGAAGGTCAAACAACATGTTACAGAATTTGGAAACTGGTTCTCAGAGAAAAAAATAATAGACTTATAACTTCATTCCAAGCTGTTGGTTCAGGAACTCTCAGGAGTGTTGGTCACAATTGAAGATGTGGTTACCTTTCTTGTTCTGGCAATTATTCTCCCCAGCTGGACAGGGCTTCTCAGAGATTAATTTTGCTCTGGCTTGAGGATCCAAGTTATGCTTCTGCTTTAGTAGCAGTCCTAGATGGTAAATAGAAGGTGTCCATAAGGGCTTCATGTTTGCCATGGATGTTCTTTAGACATACTTTGAAATTTCTTGTTTCCCTACTAACAAAGAGATCTTCTATTCCAATGGATGTGACTTTGGCAATTTGACACCTCTGATTGCTACTGGAATTCTCATAAGTTTATTCAAGAAGAGGTCTTTGAGTCCAGAAGTGCTCTGAAGTATTGCTTCCACATTTCTGTTAACTCCTTTTTCTAGAAGTAGATTCAAATACAGTTTTAAACTTTCTCAATATCATTTTGCATACTAAATTCCCTAAAGAGTTCTTATGTTTTCCTGCAGCAGTTTATATTTTCGTTCACCCCTCCAAGACTGCATGATTTGCACCCTGAACATCTTCATATTTTCATAATAATATGTAATTTGCCATATAATAGAAACCATTCTCTGCAGAGCACCTGCAACCTGTTTCACAATTGAAGTTATGTTAAAGATTTTCCGCGGGGCCTCCACATAGCTTGTCAAGATGAGATACATGACTGATTTGACACTTAGAATGCCTCTGTTTTCCGTTTTTCACAGAAATAATATCAGTGTTAACATTCAGTTAACTCAGTAATGGATAGACATTCCTACAATATTTCCTTAGATTTGTTTGCCTAAGGTGAGTTGGTGCTCCTTTCCGAGCAAGCCTGATGATCATGATTGCCTGGCGGTTTTGTAAAAAATCTATTGACTTTACATTTTCGGTCTTAAAATTATGTCTCATTTTATATAGTAGGATTTTATCTTCTATTTTATTTTTCTTCTATTTCAGTCTATTGAGACATTGGCAAGCTTATTTTTTAATCCTTGGAAAAGCAGGATTTTGCAATATTTTCATTCTGATGTTAATTCTTGGTGCTTTGAAAGAAAGTGTTAGAATCCCTGAAAAGGGACCATTATATTGTAACTTGTCCAGAGGAAAGTTTCTTTATAATATCAGGCAGTAATTCCTTGGCATGTGTCCCAAAACATGAGGATTATATCTCTTACAAACATGGCATTATCTAAAATCACCATACATATAAGTGTTGGGTTGTATGAACATGTAATCCTATATGTAAGACTTCAGTTTTGGGTAAGACCGTAGGAGGAAAACTGTGATAGCCTGAAAACAAAGACCAAAGTCATGCTGACCACAAAAGAATTCTGGAACTGTGAAATCACAGGTTTTACACTGATTATGAACTAAAATACACACTGAATAGAAGGACCTAAAATAACATTTTAAAGGAAACTTCAGGATCGTATGTGTGAATGTATTCTTTGAGTTGGCAGTTGTTTGTCTGATGGATGCCCGTGCAATCCTGATAGCTGAATAAATATTTCCTTTTATTTTTATTTGACAAACTTGTGAGATAGTTGGCTGTTTATTAAAACCTTTTTTATATCACATATTTGGAGAAATAATCATAGCTTAAATTTGGTTTAGTGTGACATTTTGCTCTAGATTTGAATTCAGCCTACACATATTAATGTAACTCTGGAGGAATTGCAGCAGGTAATGAAAGAAAAGGCAGTCAGATTTTGGTCGTTCTGTCCCCTCATCATTTCTATTTTAAAATATTCTAGTTTCAACCAATGACAGAAATTATAATAACTTTGTCAGCAAGTATAAACCTCCTTAATGAATATCAGATACTAAGTATGCATCAATCTTTTCTGGTAGAGATTTTTGTGATGCAGAGAATGATGAGGTTCTTGCTCTTTATATTTTGAGATTTATGTAGTTTGGCACGGAAGTTTTGGAGTATGTGAATATTGCAGTCATATCTGAAAATATCCGTATTACTTACCAGCGAGGATTAAAACTGTCTTATCTTGGCAATTTTGCTAGCACTAAACACTTGTTTAGCTAGCAGAAATGTTTACTCCTGCTTTGTAATGTGCTGTTGCCACAAATATTATAGTTAGCTGGAATTACTCTATACCATTACACTATGATGTTGTGCTAAGTTTGTGAGTACCTATATATATGTGGCTCTATATATTAAATCTTAGATGCTCCTATAAAGGATGCAGCACTAGCAACTTCCTCTTGTAGTCTTGTCTGGGGTCCAAATTCTATGACATGAATATTAAAAACAAACAAACAGACAAACAAAACCCAAAACAAACAAACAAAACCCAAGCAAAAAAAAAAAAATCCCAACCAAAACCAAAAAAAACCCAAAACAAAACAAAACACAAAAAGCCATCATTTATTCATACTTTCAGGATAAACCTCTTTTAATTAATTACAGCAGTCTCTAGTTTAAGCTAACCTGAAAATATTACAGGCAGGACCACAAACTGGTACTGAAAATCTGTAAGTCTGCAGAGGGTGGGGAAGGCCATTTGTGTCATGCTGCTGATAGGATTTTTGCTTGATTGTTTTCCCACTGCTGTTATTTGAGGGATAGGGTGTTACGTTGTGCCCACACTGTTGCCAGCTCTGGACGCAGCACCCTGCAAGCAGGCGGTCTCATTCTGAGAGCTATCCGGGTGAGTGTAGCCATAACCTCATCCAAGAGGAAGGGGTGTAGTCCGATGTACACATCCCATTGCCTGCGAACTGCTCTGCCACCCCATTGTTTCAAGCGTCTCAGTGGAAGTGGATCAGGAAGCTTATCTAAGGCCATCCCCACCCTTTCATTGGCAGCAGTTGTTTGAAGGCAGCACATTTCGTTCCCTCTTCCCTCCTCCCCTCCACGCTGATTCAGAGCTAGCAACCCCAGTTGTTCCTACAGCACTCTGCTTATTGTGTTCGACATTTGGTGTAAAGAAATCTCATTTTAATTCCTCAAGCGCTGCCTGTTTCCTTCGCTTGGGGCTCATGACAGGTGCCCCTTTGTTCTTGGATTTGATATTATCTCAAATAGCCCTGGAGCTTCAGCCAGGCTAAAAAACTTGCACCAGCAGCAAACTGCCCAAATTAGCATTTTTGCTAATTCCGGAGAAACGCAAAGTTGCTGAAGCCCTGCCAGGAACATGTCAAACTAATTTGCAGTGGGAGAAGTGGATATGGGGTGAGGAAAAGGTTCAATTGAATATGGCAGAGAAAATTGCCTTTAGAGACTTTCCTATTCCTCTTTTTAAAGATAGAATCATGAATTTGAAAGTCAGGTGAAGTAATTTAAGATAGAGTTCATTCCTAACATGGCTGAGAATCTTGCATTTCTCTGAGATCACTTTCAAGTGACATTTCCTTTTTCTAAGTTATAAAAACCATCAATATTTTGTCTGTATGGCACTTAAAATGCTCAGTATTGTTGGGCTTTTTTATCTCAGTAATTTTGTAATTTTTCCTACAGTTTTATATTTTCTCACTTTTCAACAACATGGTTCTCCGATATTAATTTGTCTGTCCTCTGAAGCTCAGAGCTGTTGGTCTTTTTTTCTGTCTGCCTTGTTAAATATACAGTTAAGTGTGATTTCTTCTGCCCCTCCCTCTTCTTAATTTGAGTTTCAGTTCTTGCATTGTCTGAAAAATATATGCCCAGCTCTTATCTAGGTAACTACTTGGCTATTGTTTGAGTCAGAGGGAAATAAGTGGAGTCCTTGATTTCACTTTCCTGCCCTCTGCCTTTGCAACAGAACTGGAAAACGCAGACAAAGCAAAGGGTTATATAAACAGTAGATGAGCCATTGCAGGGTGGGTCATATTTTACAACTGGAGTAGCTCAGGAGCGAACTACTATGTGCCAGGAGCAAGGAGGAATTGAGGAAAGAACTGTATATCTGAGTCATTGAGTCACTCCCATGGTAGTGTGGTTCATGCCCCACCTTTGCTGGAGGCATAAAGTTTCAACCCAATCCTTTATAATTTTCATTAGCAATATTGTTGATTGTTCATTACACATTTTGAGTAATAAAGTATTTTATGCAAGTTTTGGTTGCAAATACCTTGCCAAGATTACACATTTTTAGCAAGTGAAACATCAAGGAAGGAGATGCAATTTCTGTTAATAAAACTGCTTCTTTTTTGTACATTTCCAGGCTTCTTCATTCCCCTGCTAGACTGCATATCTTAGTGTGGTGTGTGTGAAGATTAAGCTAGCAAATCACTGCATTACATATAGGGAAAAAGTTTCAAATACAGTGCCTGGGACAGAGGGAATAAGAGAACTTCAAACTGTGATGCTTTCCAAATTGAGGGGTTTATTTCTAGTTGCAGCGGACTGCTAGGACCATTCAGTAAACAGTGGTAAAATCAGGTCAGAGCTGAGATCTCAGGTTCCCAATCTTCCTCTTGCTTCATTCGTTACCTGAACTACCAGAAGAAAAGTTGAAGAAACAAAGGATGAAGCTATAGGTTATGTGTCGCATAAAAGGGTGAGTCTGCAAGGTGGCTGGGGAAGGCCCTCTTGTTGAGTTACGGGGTTCAGACTGAACCCCCTTGATTTCTAAACTCCTTCTCAGAGAGGCATCTAGGTGCGGCTGGATCCAATCTAAAGGATTATGTGTGTGTGCAGCCACCTGTCAGAGTCAACATTTGCCTGTTTCAGAGTCTCACAAAGGACTTGCACCAAAACAGATGTGCAAAGTTGTAAATAATAAGTATTTATTAAGGCAACAAATAGAACAAGTTCAAAGTTGCCATTGATAAATACACCTGCTGCACAAGAGCCAATTGATGTTAATATTGCTAACAATAATATTAGTAATACAACCAAGGGATGATTCCACCCAGAAGGTGAAAGATGGTTGGAGGAAGAGAACACAACCTGTCAACTGGTCCATTTGCATTAAGGTTCTTCTCTCCCAAAGTTCTTCTTTCACAACATAGTGATCCTTTTTTTCTGCCTTTTATCCCCAAAACTATGAGGTTTCCACCTTCAGGTGATGTGTAGTATGATTTGAGTGGAGAGAGGAGTGCTATGGTCATACATATAAGGCATGTTTGCTATAATCTTCCCTAGCATATACAGAGGTCTCAACTTTAATATGTGTTTCACAGGTAATGAGGATAAGGTCACCCTTTGGACAACATAGCTCCCTGAAGGAACAAAGAGCTATACAAGTTTTCTGTTACATTGCTGACCACAGCAAGGGTCCCTGCCTCCGCAAAGCCCCATGTTCATATGCATCCAGTGATAAATGAGCGGGCTTGTTGCTCCCACTGGGAGATTTAGCAAAGACGTCTGCTAAGGGTTCCTTGTGTACAGGGCTGTCCTAATTTTCCACAAATTCCACATGATGATATGCTGCATGTCACTGAGAGAACTTCTCTCATACTTTGCAAACCAGTTTTGAAATGAAAAAGAAAAATCTAAGAACCTAAGATTCAATTATGGTTTTTAGCTGAATATGTGTTACTATTACCTGCTCTTTCTATTATTTTGTAGTATAAAGGCTGGACAGTCTCTCCCTCTCTGATGTTAGTGTATTGAGCAACCTGATCTAACTGTAAAGATAGTTCTGCTTTGAGCAGAGGTTGGACAGGTTGACCTCCAGAAGTCTCTTCCAACCTACTTTTATTTAATACAACTTTATTAGCCCTTACACAAACTCTGATCATCTGACACACTGACACACTAATGCAAACAACCCTCTGCCCTCTCACTCTCACCTTTCATCAGAAAACCAACTCTTTTTCTTAGTCAGACCTCTGTTCTGGCTCTTTGCAAGATGGAGTCCAGGTGATGCAGGTACATGGAATTCAGAGACAGAGACACCAGTGTGGTCTTCCAGTATGCTGTACCTGGTACTGACTTCACAACCAGGGTGGTTTATGCCTCTCCCTGGCAAAGTGCTCAGTAGCATGGCCTTTGACAGCATTACCTGCATCATCAAAAATCTATACATCAGTGCTTTGTTCAACTGAGACTTATCATAGAGGCTAAATACACTGTGTCCCTCTTTTCTAGTGCATTAGTGAAGATTACACTGGTGTAAGAGCAAACACATATTATGAGCATGCTGAGATCTTTGATAGGCATTGAGGGCACCTCTTTCGAATAGAATTACAATCTGTGTTTCAGAGATAACACTGTTAGCTGATGCTAAACCTAAATCTGAGACTCAAATTTTAGCAGATTAGTATTTTTGGTGTTTTCCCAGAACGCTGACACATTCCTCTACTTGTTTCCTGAAAGTACCAGGCTTCTGTGAACAGATTCCCCTCAAATGCGGCAACTGACATCACTAGCACCTACAATGGCTGGTTTGCTCTTAAGTCACATTTTGGGACATAAACTCCTTGTGATGCTTATGCTCCCTGCTTTGCTTACTGGAGACCTACCTAGGTTGAGACAGTGCACTAAATAAGTTAGCCTAGAAAAACTTCCAGAAAAGATGAAGGGGAAAAAAAGACACTTTGACAAGACTTAAGACTTAAGTAATTCTGTGCTTCAGTATTTCTCAGCTAGGATTTACCTGCTGTATTATGGATACAGAAGGTTCAATGTTCCCCAAATGACACTGCCTGGCAGAGTGAACTCCTCTGGGCTAGGTCTCATACTGGCCTGGGGAGCCAGCAGCCCAGCCTTTGATGTTTGTGTTAGCCATTGCCTTTAGCCAGCTGCTACTGATTTTTCTGCCTCCTTGTAAGGGCTTGGACTCACTTCTGCCTTTCATTCACTCATTTACCTGCCTTTATCTTAAAGCTGATTTCCTGCTTCTCACTCAGAATCAGTGTAGTTTAGAGGAGTCTCAGTTCCAGTATCCTGTGCCCTACATTTTAGATGTAAAGGCAGATGCAGTTTGTAGGATCCCTCATTTTTAAATGTTGATTTTTCTGCTTGTTTTTTTTTCCTTTTCTAGACTAAACAACTTTCATAACTGTTATCATAGAGCATAACATACATGAACTTTTACAATGTTCATAGGACTGAGGACTGCAATAGCAGTGATTAGTAATACTCTGTGCATATACACTCCTGCAGCTTTTATTGTGCTCTTGGCATGTCAGCAACTGCATGTGATGTCTTTAGATTCATTGTTAGTCTAGGTGACAAGTTCATAGAGGAAAAACATACTCTGCTTGAATGGCCTCTGAAGATGTTATATGTTCACTTCTCTATTCAGCTGTTAACTTTTGGGGGTTCTTTTATCATGGGGATGTTACGAATTTTAATTCAGCCTCTTCTCATCTCCCGCATGCTCCCAGCTTAAAAAAAAAATTCCAGTTAGAGAAGAGGCAATTAGCCAGCACTCAATCCACTGCAATGCCATAATAGTAATAATAATGGTGTTTGGTCAGGATGCCCACAGGGACACAAGAAATTCCTTATCTTGTGCAGTGACTGGAGTTTTAATGTTATTGTTTTCACTTCATTTTCTTTTGCATGAAAAGGAAAACCAGAACAGCCAAGCACGCTTTAGGCATTCTCACAGCCTAATAATAAATCTGTGTGCTTGTGGTGAAGTTCTGTTTGGAATTCTATAGGATGAAAAGTATTTAGAACTTTTGTACCTCAAAAACAACAGTAAAACTGTTAATAAGAATTCTATGCATAATTTTATTAGCAGAATGTAATTAGCATAAGATACTGGTAAGGCAATTGCCCCCCTCATCCTCTACTCCCAAAGGATCCCGACATTATGATCTGGACAGAGAGAAGATGATCAGACTAGCTGCTATGGATCGGCTCATTCAGGTCACAGGGGAGAAAACATTAGTTTAATACTCAAAAATTAATATGATTTTTCATTAACAGCTTGATACTAAGAAGAAAAGAGTTATTTCACTTGAGTATTATCACAGTGTTCAAATAAAAACAATAAAATATACTTATCTGAATCATAGTTGGGTTTCCTTTTCAAAAGTATACCAGTGATGGCAAGCTTACTGAACTGGCAAAACTAAACCAAGTGAAAATTTCCACTTCATCAACAACTTGAATCATGGGCTGCCTTAATAAAGCATGAAGTTTAAAAATAAAGAGTGACTTGTGTTTTTAACAACTCCCTACCATGATGCAACTTCTGCTTTTATTTTCAGTTTATTCAGATTCTGTAGCTTGGAGTTCTTTTGCCTTCGCAGAGTACAGTTAATTTCTTTCTTAAAACATGCATAGCAGAAACTAGAGAATTAAATCTTCTCTTTCCTGCTGTGGTTAAACCACTCAAACAAATCTAAATGGGAGTACCATCTGTAAATACAGGGAATAAAATCCTATAATGAATTATTAATGTAACTGGGTCATCACCTGTTGAGGTGGCCCAAGCGTGTGGGTTTCTTTTCATGGACATTAATCTATATATTGTAGAACATCTCATTCCATTTCCTGCTCTATCCAGTCTCTGTTAAGAACATGACTATGCCTGGAAAGATTTAGAAAAATGCTGCTTTTTTTTGAGGATCACAATAGCATACAGAGGGAGTCAATTATCCTCAGACAGGCACCATTCAAATTCCCAGTAGCACTACAAGTGCCAAGAAAACCCCAGAAAGTTCAGCGGCTCTGTTTGGCTTGGAAAAACACTCAGAAATTTGGCTTTTCATTTATCCCTGTTCCCTACAGCATGTTTCACCCTAGCTGGAGCCCAACTGAAGTCACATTATGTTTAACTTCATCAAGTATACCATTGGAGCCATATGCAGGCACGGGACTTCTAAATGCATTTCAGACCTGGACTTCAGACACAAGGAGCTTTTGAACTGACTTCAGGGTTTTAGACTAGGCTCTGTTTGGGCTATGATTGCCTGCCAAGTTAAAGTACAGTTCTCATAAGGTTTCCAGATCATCCTGTTAGTAGGTGGGCAAAAAATAGAACCCAAAAGAATAGTCTTTTGGAATAGTCAATTGGTCTTCTGGACTGGAAGCAGAAGCAATCAAACAGAAATAAAGGCTTGGAGAGGAGATGGTATATACATTTCAAGGCTGTGAACAGAGCCAGTTTCAACTGACTACTGGCAAAATTCCATGTGTTCTTCTTTTCTATAGATAGGTTTATCTGTTCCCATACGTTAGGCTCTCTCTCAGTTCCAGATTTGTCCACTCTCAGTCTTCTGAATACATCTGTCCTGTTAGTGCTCTGCCTTAGGAATTAAGAGGCATTAAAATTGCAGCTAATTATTTCCATGATTTCTCACTCTGAGAACATGACAAACTCACTACAAAGCCTTTTCTGTGCTTTGCATGTGCATATCAAATGTGTAGAAGCCAAAGCGAAGAGGCAGTACATGTCCAAAAAGGACTTCTTGGCTTCCATGATTGCTTACGACTTTTCAGAATGAAAGGTTATTGGATGTTTCCCAAAGCAGCAGCTGTACAAATGGCTACCGCACTGGGAGGAGGCAACTACTAATCTAATCCCTAAATCTAATCCCCTACTAATCCCTAAACTGGCAACCCATGCCTAAATATCCCCGGGACAAATTGAAACTCCAGAGGGAAATACCTGTTAGCTTTCAGGACCATTAAAATGCTAAAATATCCTCAGGTTTTCAAAGTTTCTCTTTTCCTATCATTTGGGTCTGTGAAGTCCATTTCTTGCCCTGAGACAAGTATGCTCCTAACACTTTACTGACCTCCAGTAAGCATAAATTGACCTTTGATTTCAGGAGTACCCTACCAAATTGATGGATCAGCAAACCCTGGAGGGTAATATACTTTTTAAGTTAAGATTCTTTGTCTTCCCCCCATATTGGAAGGTTAAACTATTCCTGATAATTCATAGTCTTAGATAAGTATATAATAAAACTTGTGAAGAAATAGAGAAGGCGAGAAACTGAGCAGTTTTTTCATTGCCAGCATGATGTCAGCTGACTTTTCAGCACTGTCAGCTCAGGTTTGGAGCTCTTCTCGAATATCTGCCAATGTTTTTTTCATACCTGACTCAAGGGAGTGCCAGGAACAGTGCACCTTCTCAGATGTAGCTGAGCAGCACCTGCATGATCTTTTATCCAGCTCCATGGAGGAGTGTGTGCATCTATCTAACCCCCTTCCATTTATGTTGAAGTAATACAACATCTGATCACATAGCCTTTAGGTTTATATCCTGCCAGCCAAAATAGCATCTATAAATAGGTCCTAACATCCTAACGTCCTTCTTTCCTATAGCAGGTTCTGTTGAAGTGCAGAACTGCTATTAGATGTGCATAGCTGATTTACCATCAGGTGGTCTGACATATTTGTACTCTTGAATTATGAATGACACTTAATTTCTCAGAACTTAAATATATCATTAGAAAATTATTAAGAGCAATTTTCTCCCCTTCACATCTGCATTATGAAATTCACTTCAGTGTTGTACTCTCCCTACATATATAGATCCCATAGAACGGTCAGTAAGTGCCTGAAAGCTGTATAAAAGGAGAAGGGTGCACATGCAGATTTACAGGAGAACAGAGCAGCTGCACTTGTCCCTCCTGGTTAGCGCTTCTGAGTTTTGACTGTGCATTACAGCTTTTAAATATCTGCGTAAAAACCTAGATGACTCTCACACAGATATTTTACTGCAGGATCTGATATGATTCTTATTTGAAGTCCAAATCAATTTTCTATGAGCATCGGCAAAATTTCAGCTGAATTATAAACACAAGGTCTTGTATTTGTATTTGCCTTTGAAATACTCATCTGAGTGAAGACTGTAAAAAAAAACAGCATGACATTAATTTCTGTAATCTGCAGAAATTTTTTTTTCCATTACTCTGTAATTTCAACCCAATTTTTGGCATTGTTGTGACTACAAGGAAACATCGCTAATGTGTAAACAGAACTGATACAAGATCCTTAACGATCAATACTAAGGGATTGCTTTTGCAATTCTTCTTTCTAAAGGTACTCCCTCTTCCCTGTACACAACATTTCTTGTGTTCCACATCTACAGGAAAACCTCTGCTACCCTTTTCACTTCCATCCCTGGACTCTTTGTGTCTTTTCCTCCCCTTCCTCCTCACTTTGAATTTCTGGAATAAAGTACCAGGGTGGCTGGGACATCTCCCTCAATGATGATAAAAGAAGCATCTCTAAGACATCATATAGGAACAGATGATCTTGTCAGTGGATGATATGAACTGCTGAGGTCCATTCTAGTCTTATGTCTCTGGGTTTCATTGAAGCTTATAGCATTCAATGAATGCTCAAAGGATCAAGCTGATTTATACATATTTATCTCAAATAAATATATATGATTTATATAACCTCTTTTTATGAAAGAAAGATGAACACATTCGTTAAAGGTATTCAAATATGCCAGCTGTAAAATATAGTGTCACTTTTGACTGGTAAGTTTGCTAATACATCAGGAAAGCCATAATGTACAGAGAAGTGGTGCAGTAGTTGCTTCTTCCTATTTAAATTAAGTAATAGGGATTCTGTAAGTAGTATCAGTATTGGTTGAGATGTTTTGTAGTTGCTGTCCTGCATAATTTGGTCTATAAATTATTACACAACTGTAATAGTCACAAGTGAATCCTGTGATTTACAGAATTTTCAGTTAGGTTGTTATTCAGATGTGGACTGAATGCTTTAAATACAAGTACTGTACCTGTGTAATTTAAAAATAGGTTTATGATTCTTATCAAAGAACTATAATGGCAACATTTGATATTATTTGATATTATCATTATAAACAAACTTTAAAATCAGATGGGGAGTGCAAAATATTTCTGCTGTAAATATAGCCAACTATTTCTTTTCATTCTCTCATTCTAATTGTACTTTATGTCTCTAAAAATGGACTGTGGTGGGTTAAGCTTGGCTGATTGTTCCTCACTCCCCCTCCTCAGCAGGACAGGGGAAGAACATAAGATGAAAAAAGCTCATGTGTTGAGATAAGGGCAGGACAATCATTCACCAATTACCACTATGGGAAAACAGACTTGATTTGAGGAAGATTATTTCCACTTAAAAATAGACTAGCATGGTGATTAACAAAACAAAACTAAACTAAAACTGCCTTCCCCCATATCATATCCCCCTTTCTTTCCAGGCTCAACTTTGTTCCTTTGTTCCTGACTCTTCTACCTCTTTCTTCCCTGTCCCAAGTGCCGTAGGAAGATGGGTATAGCAGATTGTGGTCAGTTCATAACAGTTCTTCTCTGTCACTCCTTCCTTCTCATGCTGTCCTCCTCCTCCAGCATGGGGTTCCTTCCATGGGACAGTCCTTCATGAACTGCTCTGATGTGGGTCCTTCCCATGGAGTACAGTCTAGCATGGATCCTCCTCACAGGGCACAGTCCTTCAGGTACAAATTGGTCCAGTGTAGGTGCCCTCTGGGAACACAGGTCCTGCCAGAAGACCTGCTCCTCTCCACAGGCTGCAGCTCCTGCCAGGAGCCTGCTCCAGCGTGGAATCTCCATGAGCTGCAGCTTCCTTCAGGACATATCCACTGCTGTGGCATGTAGTCCTCCATGGTCTGCAGGTGGATATCTGCTCCACTGTGATCCTCCAGTGGCTGCTGTGTAATCTCTGCTCCAGTGCCTGGTGCACATCCTCCCCCTCCTTCATTGACCTTGGTGTCAGCATGGTTTCTTCTCTCACATTTTTTCTCACTTTTCTTTCTCACAGCATTTTTACCCTCTCTTCAATATCTTATCACAGAGGTGATACCAACAGTCTGCCCAGTGTTGGATCCATTTTGGAGCTATCTGAAACTGCCTCTGGCTCACACAGGGGCAACTCCTGGTGTCTTCTCACAAAAGCCACCCCTGTAGTCCCACCACTGACAAAACCTTGCCATGTAAATGCAATACATAAACATATATGAAAGTTGCATTTCTTTTCTACTTTTATTCTCTGTAGATTCATCAAGGAAGTATGAAAGTTTAAATACACTCATCTGTTTCCAGGCAACTTACTGTTCTATAAGTGTTTTTCATTACTGATGTTGGCATTCATTTTATTTCTGTGGTGAAAATGGGCTACAGAGCATTTGTCTTGTATGTTACATGATACTTTTTATATTGTGTACTTGGAGTATTTTTCATGCTCTAAAAAGACATTATAAGTTTTAGATCTTTCCTTGTCTTCAAAAATTCATATTGTCCTTGAATGCATCAGTGGTTCCTACAGGTTACGGCATGATTGTATTGCTTGTCTGCTTTTGCCATGATTAGAAAAGATTTATCAAACGAAACATTGTAGAATATTTTAGACTTTAATAATTCCTGTTCTGTGTGACTGCTGAAAAAAAAGGATGAACTGTATGACTGTTAGGGTCGAATGCAAGAAGGACCTAGTGGATGAATGAACATCAAGGACCTAGTGGTAACGTATCTGAGTCATGTTATTTTTTGCTGTGTCTGGATTTCTTTGATCCCATTCTTGCTTGAAGAGCAAGACTGGGGTGTGCTCATGTTCTGTCTCTTTTTTGCCCTCAAAATAGTATATGTTCACACTGATGACAATGATGCTGGAAGATGGAGTTCTTTTGGAGGAAACCCAGCATCCTCTGAATTTTCTCCTGCCTTGAAGCCTGAATATGGAATAAAAACATGATGTTCTGCCCATTTTCTTCGGCACAACCAGTAGAGAAAATTCCTCCTGCTGCCACAGAAGTTCAGACTAATATTTGCAAGAATGGCAAGAATTTCTGATAACCGCTTCTGGCCACGCCGAAAAACAATTTTGAATTTACACTTTTCTTCAAAAAGAAGGTATTTCTGCTTCCAGGGGTCTGCTTCATTATGTAGCTCATAGTTTCAGACAGAAATATTGTGGGTTTTCTGGGATTTTTTTAAGCTGTCTTTATCAAGCTTGATAAATGGCAATCACTAGATCTGTGAGTGTTTAAGTTTGAAATGTAATTAAAAGAGACAACTGCAAGATTATTGTTACAGAATAACATATATATACATGTAATTGTGGAAGATGCTTTAATGGAAATGCTGAATTTGATAATTGATGTAAAAGAAATATTGAGATCCCACAGGTATCACCAGATCTTGCATGAACAAGACATTCATGAGAGGTTTTCTCTCTTTCATTTAGTCAGTCCTACACAGCATCCTGAGGATAATATTCGCTCTTCCTATAGAATGGAATATAGGGGTAGATTCTTCAATTTATTGGTTTGTATCTGATTAAATCACACTGATGAAGCTAATACTTTGCATGTTAGTAAAGTTTTGGTTGAACAGGATTTCAGCACTTCCAGGGCTTCTCTATCTTGTGTAAAGTTCCTTTCTTCAGCCCCTCTGCTTTCTCCCTAGGTGAGTACCTGAGGCCCCTTACAAGGCCCCATTCATAGTCCACTCCTGGCTTTTTCCATCCTGACTCTGGCTTCTGGGAAAGAACAATATAGAAGCAGAAAAAGCAACAGCAAAACCAACCAACAAACCAAAACCCCATTAATCTGTCTTCATACTGTTTTTCACCTCTTTATTTGCTTCTTACTATCTTTGTAGACTTTTTTTGAATCATGATTGAATCATGATNGATGATGAGATATATGCTAGATCAAGGATAAGTATACTGAATATCAGGAAAAAGGAAGCCCTCGGGAGGAGAAATGAGGCAATGCCAGGTAGACAGGAGAGCAAAGATGAACAGGCACTCACTGGTGATGGAGAGGGGAAAGAGAAGCTAAGGAACAGAAAAGTTGGAGACGGGAGGAGACCAAGAACACTTTATAGAGATCTATTGCACAACCTGCCTAGTTTGCCCATTCTCTTGTTTGCTTCCTTCACCCCTACCTACTTTTCAATATTCAAAAGAAAAAAACAAGAGCAGTTGGTTGATTTGAAAGGCTGACCTGATTGTTAATGACAATTCTATTATTTTTCGAATCAGCACGTACCTATAACTTTAATCTTACTGAGGAGTGTCTAATTTTGGAAATATCTCCATTGATATCAGCACTATTTTCAAGGAAGTAAAATGCCTTCTGAGATGAGAAGTTATATTACTATCTTCTACCTTTCTTGCATTATTTTATGGGGCTCATTTCACGAGACTGCCTGCTCTATCTCTTACAAGCTTGCCTGTACTACATAGCTCTGTTAACTCTCCTTGTGACTCCCTATTTATAATGATCTAAGTTTAGAAATATTTGATCACATATTAACAGTTGTATAATGTGAGAAGCTATTTGTATTTCTGTGTCAGCAGATTAGGCATCAGCTATTTTCTCTCATACATACATAACACAGTAAGTTGCAGTGCTGCAGTACTTTGCCAGGAAGTAGAGGAGATAAATTGTGTGTGCAACTGTAACCTCATCCAATGAAAAGACAAGAGTGCTGTTTGAGGCTGTTGTACAGTGCACTTCTGGCAAACAGGTGTCCCTTTAAATTCCAGCAGAACTTGTAAATTGTTTTACAAGTTCTCTTCCATATAAGAAGCATTATGTAAGTTTAAGAAGGATCATATAAAACATTTATTATATTTATTTATTATAATTAGCATCAGATAACAAGTAAATGTAGTATTTATGTAGTATCCTATAAACAAAGATATCTGAACATAAGTCTCAATTTATCTTCCAAATTCTTTACTCTCACAGTGTTAAGGTAAGAATATAGATTGCAAGATGTAAAATGAGGAAAGCTTTTGGGCTTGCATGTATGTCTATTGCTCTCGTTACGTTTTAATGTAGAATCACTGGGCTTTGTTTGGCTGAATACTTCTGACATTTTCCCTCTCATTTGAATGGAGATATGGTCAGACTTCAGTGATTACATACACTGCAGTAGAGGCAAAATATTTCAGTCTTCAATCTGCAGATTTCCGGAGGCAGCAAGGCAAGTAGAAACATTTTTCTTTCCTATTCTTGATCCGGCTTTTTATCAGCCATGTGGAACCACTTTTGTTTGCTCAGCCACAGTTAGACTGAGGTACAGTTTAATCAGATACATGTGTTAGAAAGATTTTTAAGCCAAATACTGGAGACTCTTCTCATTCCATTTTGGAACACAATATAAATCCTGCACACATACATGTGTAAAAGCATACATGTGTGTGTGTGAGTGTGTGCATACATACATGTCTATCGATATGCATATATTTTTCAATTCCTTAGAGATTGTTCCTCACAAACTTTAACACATCAAAATTTCAGAAGTATTGCAGTTAAATACCATTGGATTTTCTGTTTCTCTTCTTGAAAGTACTCAAGTTAGATACTTAATCTAAACTATACAGTATGTGTAGAATTAAATAATTTTCTATTTAATGTGGAGATAATCAAGGACATATCATTATAGTATTTAGGGGTGGATTTGATACAGCAGTATTGTGAAAGTGTAAGGCAATGAGTGTTTCAAGACTGGATGTGGCTTCAAAACATGAAACATGATTTGATTTTGCTGAATTTATCCTAGGGAAAAAGAGTCAAGACCTGTAATTATTTTTCCTTGTCTCTGAAGTTCAGACAACAAGATGAAATATGACAAGAACAGAATCCTAAAAAGAATTAAATGGATTTTTTTCTTTTTGCAAAGAATCCTCTCAGTATTATCTCCAGGATTTTCCAGGACTGCTTCTATGTATAGGACTACTTTTGTGGTGGTGTAACAGCCTCTCATTGGCATCGGCTCAGTAAAGGACTGTATAATGAAGAGAAGAATGAGACCCATTGTTCTCAACAGGAAGAGAGTTTCCTGAGTTATATGAACAGAAAAACTGAGTGACTGACTTGTTTCTTCTCTGCAAGAGAAGACACAGATGGAGATAGAGGTGTTTATTGGCTACCTTGGTACCAAGGCTAAGAATGGCTTTACTAACAAGACCAGTGTAACCAATATCCCCAAATTATTTCAGTTGCTGTGAAAACATTGCAAGTCAATTCACGGTGAGGAAGTTCACCAGTGCTCACCTTGTCACAGCACCAAATGTGAAAAACAGTAGCTTTGGAAGATAAGCCAATCCATAATTTTCTGAACAAGGAACTATTTCACAGCTGAAAGAGGAATAAGTATCAAAGATAACTGAATGGAAGTGGAGACAATTTACTGCTGTAGGTGCACAGCTAGTGCAATTGCTATTTGTCAAGAACTGACCTTTTCCTCTTCAGTGGGTCTACTTCCATATTGACCTATCTTAAAATCAAAGTAATTGCTATCCACTGTGTGCTACCTTGGGATTAGAACTTATTCTGCCTGACTTTTATGCATGCCACCAGCTGCTTGTAGGTTGGCAAGTAAACAAATTCAGTTTTAGACTAGTTGACTCAGTTGTTTCACCGAAAAGAACCAAGAGATAAGAGTTTTGTCTTGATTCTACTCTCTTTTTTTCACTGATTGTAGAGTCTTATTGGTCACTTTCCTGGAAATGAGATCATCTACCAAATTAGAATTTAATAACATTTTTCAATTAAATTTTGAAAAAGGGAGGGAGGGAATGCTTCTGGAAGGGTGAAGGGAATGGTGTTTTTCTTCTGTGGGACTGAAAGATCTTGATTTCTAGATAAACTTTATTTTTGAAAATTTCATTCTACAGCCATAGGCAAGACTGTACATTTATGTTGTGTGTTCCCTGGACTGATTCCTACAAAACAAAAGAGTTTCAAATGACACCTCATGCAGAGTAATGCAAATCCTACTGAATAGGGTCCTTAATATGCTTGAAAGCAGCCAATTTACATCAACAATGGACTGAGCCTGTTTTGGCTGATATTTCAGAGTTGAAAATAATATCTTCACAAATACTTTATTTGAAACAGAGTATCTATCTGCATTGAACTTCCGTGGTGACTGAAGCGGGTTGCATTCTTGTTTCTGTCTAAGCAGAATATATAGCAATCATCTCTAAGTCTAGGATCTGCAGTTCAAGGCCGTCCTGTGCTATGAGTCTGGAAACTGGGCAGTCCTCACACTACTAAATTTTAATCTTCCTAAATGATCTGAGACTTTAAATTTTAACTTTCCCATGCAGTTGGAAAAGCTACAGGGCCCTGCTGGTGTCAAGGGATTCTAAACTTTTTTCTCAACACATTGAATGTTTCAGGCTATCTTTGATTTTCTGAAATTAGATAATCTCATTGTCCCCAGTTTCCAGTGGCCACCCAGGTTGTTGTTCAGAATCAGTCTCCAACAGTTCATTCTTCCTGAAGCAATTTTTACCCCCTGGAATCTCCCTCTACACAAAATTCAGAAAATGATTAGTTTTCAATTTAATTGGCTCTTGCTCTTTTCCCCCCTTTCCCAAATGTCAGCATTTCCTGTGGAAATCAAATTTTGAGTTTCAACCAGGTTTTAACAAAGAATCTAGCTGCCACAAAACTTGGTCATAGTAAACTGCGAGCCAAAATGTGGAAACTCTTCATGCCAGTGCTCAAAGCAACCCAAACCACAGTCATCCTGCCTAGAAATTAATCAGAACAGCAAAGACAACACTGAATATGGTTTTCAGCTAGATTTTAACCCGCCTTCTGGAAATGAAACACACATTGGAACCAAATGTCGTTTAAATCAAATGAGTGATTATAGCAGGCGGTAAGACATGAGACATGTTCACTCATTAGTGATCTACTGGAATGTATTTATGGCTTGGACATCCTCTTGACTCCTGAGAATCTTTCTCCTGTTGCATTTCCCACTATCGTTTCTTTTTCCCTTCTTGTCAGAAGAACCACAGCCATTTTAGATAGCCATCTTTAAATGAGTTAAAATTATTTTCTCTGACCCAAATGGAGAAAGTGCTAAAGCAAATTAATTACTTAGATTTTTTCTATCTGTTCCTCCTGGCTGAGAAGTGTTTTAAATCACATTAAGAGGGTCTGTTTTAGAATATTCTTTCTACTATTCTTAGAATATTCTTACTTGACATGGGGGAAAATCCTGTTAGAAACAGTCCTCCCAAATACACTGAAAGCTTTCTTTTGCACATATTTTGTTCCGTGCATAACATTTCCTTCTTGTCAGGTTCTGCTGCTATGTCCCAAATTCTAGCTAATTTTAATTTGCATTTCACATAGAATGATATTCTGTGTGATCAGTTAAGACAAAATCTCATTACTGTGGTCTGGAATTCTTCTTAAAGGATGACAGGCAGCTCCATCTCTTGCAACAAGAATTCTACTGCAGACTAGGCAAAATTGGATAGTGCTTTCATATAAAAACAGTTAAGCAAACCAACAGTGTTTTATAGCACTAAACAGAAAGAACTTTTTGGTCCAGCAGTTGGGAATGATACCTCTCAGTTCTGATTACCACCTTGTAATGTTATGGAAATGGAGTTCAAATATCTGTTCATAATTTGGTCAGCAGCCACTCAACAGTGTATTAGGGAAGTTTTATAAGGTATCTATAGATTTTTGTTTCTGTCTGCATATTTTCATACAGTTAGATCAGTTAAGAGTGTGTTTTACAGTTAAAAAACCCCCAAATCTTCATCCTGACTCATAGCACAAATTGAATAGCCCTGAAATGTTTTACTGAAGAGTGGATTCCTTAAAAAACCCCAGATCTCAAATGTCGATGCTTAGATTCTTTCCATATGAAATAAAGCTTTTTTTTTTTACTCAAAATTTCAAGAAACAAATCAAATCATCCCGCCAATCTGAGGTAAAATAAAATCTTTTCATTACAGATTGAAATAAATTTACACATATGAAAAAACACTTATTATAACCACCTGCTGACAGAACAACCTTTTGTTTGATGTTGCTGTACTCAGAAGTCATTGAGAACAACTGAGAAGTGAGTCCGTTGAATATTTGGTGATCAGCAGCTTAACACTCCTTTAGTAAAAGAATATTCACTGGTGTTATCTCACTTTCTATATTTCTGTATAAATGAAACACAGAAGAGCTCTGCTGTTTGCCATGCATTTTCTCTAAATGACTCAAATGTGGATTTCCGTTTCCATAAATCCGTATATATACATAGGAATATAATTCACATATGACTTCATTTTACCACTGTCCCAAATCCAATCCCAAAATTTAATATAAATAAATATCCAATGTGAAACTCATTCAGAGATATCTTTTCTCATTTGTTTCTCATTAAAGCCAGTAGTGTAAATTTAACATTCATAAATTATATAAAGTTATTTTTATCAAGAATGTATTGCAGAAAATTAATAAACCAAAAGAGACTGCCTGGCCTTGAAAAGACAAAGTTTTATTTTCATCAAAATTTTGAAAGTTAAGGAACAGGGTGCAATTTGTACATTTTCCCATCCATTCTCCCACATGGGAGAAATTTTGAAACTTCATAGTTGTTGGGAAAAGTTGGGATTTTCTTTCCATAGGATTAATGGTTAAAAAAAATAAATATAAAAACAAAAATAAAAATTGCATTTGATTTATTTTAAATCCCAGTTCAATTCTTGTAATTAAAAAATGACAAATAGTTTAACATTTTGTTATAAAATAAATAATACTTTCTGAAAAAATAGCAGGTTATTGTATTTTGGGGGTTTTGATTGTAATTTGATAAAGACATTCCAGTAAGGTCTTTTCACGTCCTTATCTCTTGAGAAAAGGTACCGACCATTTCATTATACCCAATGTCCTCAAGCACTGCATGCTTAGGAAAGGAAAATCAGTATGGAATATGTAACAACCATATCAGAATAGAGTACACAACTTTCTGACATGACTACAAAGTCTCATCCATAGGAAGCAAATGTATGTGTTAGGTAATGCAGTCTTGATTCCAAAAAGCTTATTAAGGGTGGACACCATGTTTTTCAATCACTCTTGGAGATCTCTGGTGTCTTATTGGCACTCCGGATCCAGACAAGTTAATGAAACTCTATTAATCACCCACCAAACTCAGAAATTACCTCTGTAGGTCTAAAAGATTCTAGGAAAACTACAGCTGAAATGTGTACTTGAAAAATAGTTCTGTGCTCCTTAGTAATTCTTGCCAGTGCTACTACTGTGCTGAAGTCTTCTTTACCATACAGTTACCTCAAAATATTGTTGATCCATCTATTTCTTCAAGAATTGAACTTGTCTGCTGACAATTGTTCTGTGTGGTCTTTTTTTCCATTTTTTTTAGTGAAGCATCAGTTTGCACAGTGGTTCCCATTGCATGTATTTCATCACACTTTAGAAGACCAGTGCCTTTATTAACTACTTATGCTGAACTCATATTTCACATGGCAGGAGTTACACTGGTAAAAGCAAATTCTGCCAAGATCACATCATGTACAGCTGGTTTTGTTGTGAGCACCAGTACTTTCTCTTTCCCCCTTTGGGTGGCTGACCTGGGGTCTGATTGTTGCTGACATGGTAACTTAGCAGGAATTTGTAGCTGATGGAATGTAAAGGCTTAGTAATAAGAGTGTTAAGGTAACTCAGTAACATACAGTTTTAGTGGAGAAAAAAAATAAATAGTTTAATGATTGCAGCAAATATCTCCTATTCATTCTAAGCTGTTGTGAACATTTGTATCTTTTTATAGTCAGTATTTAAAGGGGAAATACTCTCAATAAAAGCAGCTGATTGAAATCAGTAATTCCATAAAACTTCACTGAAGTTCTTCTGTCTTTGCCACTTGTCAGATACATTCTTCATATTTTGGGATATAATTTGATGATAAAAAAACAGGACTTAAAAAAAATTACCAGAATTACATATGAAAGTCCAGAAACAAGGTAGAAACCTATGTAGACAATGTTCTAGCGCTTCTGAGAGGGCATAGCATTAAGCTTTTATGTTTTAACTTTTTGATGCAAATTGTTGCTGACCCAAGTGATTATTCAAAATCTGGGACAGGGCCAATTGTAGCTAGGATGAGAAGATGGTGATAGATGCTCTCCAGTTTATTTGCAAAAGACATACAAAATTCCATTTCCTTTATATCAAGAATCCAACAGCAGACGGTTTATTTGCTCACAGCTTCAAGTCCCTTTAACAGAACCAGAGAAAACATATCCATATCTGTCTCCTGGTTTTTCTTATGGCTACAGTCCCAGTTCTTAATCTGGTGGTGTATTTGGCATTCTTCTCCTCTTCTCCAGCTTCCCTCATCTTTCATCTCTTCACAGAAATGTTCAGACTTCCATTAAAAGAATAAAAAGGCTATAAAACTCTTTCTTTCAAATATAAATTATATGAGTCTTTTTTTTTTTTTTTACACTGCATGGCAATGTATTTTGATGTTTGGTATATATGTCTAGGACAATTTGAAGAACTCCTAATTCTTTTTTCTTGTTACTCATTACATTCATCAAGCTTTCTGTGATTTGATATCAAGCATAGCAGATGTGCCATGTGGTTCTTCTTAACTAGCTATATGCAAACATAAGTGTACGCAGCTTCAGAGTGTTCATGGGGTAGGCTGGATAGAGTATTACTTGCCACTGGCAGTAAAAAGCAGTTAAACTGAGGTAGAAATGCTTTATCAAAACTTGTGATCAGGACAACAGATTTCTCTTTCACCTGATGCACAAAGATACTTCCCTTCATTCAGTGTTGCATCTTTGCCTCTCATGTTCTGAATTTGCTGTCAACTCAGCTGAAATATCAGTTGGAAAAAAATCCTTAGTCAGCAGAAACCTCTTCTTGTTTTGATTTGCAAATCTACTGTTGGCTTGAAAGAAGACAAAGAAACTGGGGAAGTAAACTTCCTGGGAAGACTATCTAGGTTGGACAACATCTAGCTATACTGAATAGGCAGCTTAAGGGTTTATGACTTTGCACCAAGATACAAGTCGGCCTTTTTTCTTTTGGGGGTTGGAGAAGCCTGTGTGCGTTAGCTAAGGACTTGAAATAGCTTTATTCTGACTAAGATGTTGATTTTGTTTGACTTTTTTTTTTAAAACGCAAAACAATTTGTCATAAGATCTTCATGAGATTTTATAACCATCATTGGATGTGGTTATGTACACACAGAAGCAATATTACATCAATTCTATTAGCTTATTGTGTCCAGTTCTGATTTAAAGTATGCCGACTTCAAGCTAACCAGTGACGCTTTTTTCTCACTGGCAAAAGTGATCTCTTTACTTTTACATCTGTGCACATCAGAGTTTTAACTCAATCCAGAGTGTATCACTTTCTAACTTAAATGTCTTCTTTGGTGGCAGTGTAATTTTTACCCTTAAATATATAATGTATATATCTATCTATATAGACACACACACACAAATTGAACACATTGTATGTGTGTGTATTCATATGTACACTTCAATGTAAATTTTACAGTCAAAGGCACACAGCACAGAGAACGCTTTTACTATTGGTGTCCACTTCTAGCACCTAAATTAAGCTGTAAATGAAAGAAAGTATGCATAATTCTCTTTCACTGGCAGATAATGTTCACATATGTACTAGAATCTCTGCGTAAGGTCAGTGTCATTGGTCCCATAATAAATTTCCACTGCCTTGAGTCCCTTTGAGGCCATCAAGTCCAACCTTCTGCTCAGAGCAGGTCCCACTAGATCACTGACAAATTAGTAAAACAAAAAAAATAAAATTTTCAACACTTGAAATGGATGATAGTCTTTAAAACTCTGAGCTATGTGTTCTTTTCATAGAAACTGCTACCACAGGAACTGTTCTTTTAAAAGGAATTAAAACTTAATCTCTTTAGTACTCTAAATCACAAAGTAAAAAAGCCAGTGACCAATGTAAATACTTCAGACAGATTATTCTAATCAAAAAATACTTATTGCTGTTTTATGACAAGCTACATATAAAAATCCATTTTAATAGCAACTCTAGGGCACTTTCCAAAACCTTAATTTATTCAACTACATCAAAGGAAAATAAATAACATTTTCTGCTTTAAATTTCTCTTGTTTGCCATGTAATAATGGAGGTATGTATGAGATTCTAATAACCAATTAAAGAAATCAAGGGATAAAAAATTCAGAATAAATTTATCCTTTCTGAAACAATCCAGCTTATTCTTTTATTTCCACAAGAAGCAACTGTGGAAATAACAGCCACTGTGGAAAATATTCTAGTTCATCCAGAAGTTTATGCATACACAGACCGTGTCCAGCTTCAGTGTTACCTGTGTCTTCAGGCTGCTGCTGCCTTAATTGCTTATGTTGTTTTCAAAGGACATCTATTTCCAAGGACCAAATAAAGGAAACATCTCAGACTATGCTAAGACTGAAAAAAAAAAAAAAAAAAAAAAAGGAAAATAAAAACTAGTGCTCTTATTTTTTGTCTTCTGGCTATGTTCTTAGCACTGAACCTCGTCATGTCTTTGGCTCTCTCCTGCTCTTCAGCCCCTCTCTTCTGTCAGTCTTTGCAGACACAGAAATCTGCATAGGAGGCAGGAGGCAGGAATAACCCACTGAATGCATTTATAATATGAACATCGCTATACAGCTGATGAACATGTGGACCTCAGTGGTTCCAGAGGACAAGGGTGAATTTTTGGATGCTCTCCTATTTGCTTGTTTCAACGGTGGGTGTTCCTTTCAAGATTCCTTAAACAGATTTGATCTTTCCAAAAGCATGTCCATTGAGAACAAGGCATTTTTGAACTGGACATTCATACTAGCAATCATCAATTATCTTTCTCAATGGATGCTTGAAGCAAAGACCTCATATAAAAATATGTCCTTTTTTTGACAGTTTTAGATCCTTTCCTAGATTTTGGATCACAAAATCAGAAATATCAAAGTGCTGGTTAACAGACTTCAGGAGTCCTCCTACAGGTTTTGGGCAGAATATGATACATTTTCTATTCTCTTTAATCACTTAAAAACTGCCCTTTCTCAGGACAGTTGAAATCCTAAAAGACATTCTTTCATAAAGAAACATGAGCTGCCTAGCTGAACACAATTTTTTGCCCTTCATAATTACTTGAAGCAAGAGCCATTGGCCCAGATTGTCTAAATCTGCAAATGAAGAAAATGTTCAGTGTAAAAACTCTTTCTGAATGGAGCAATGACAGGGTGGAAACTTGAAGCTATCTATATTATTTGTTAGTGCAGCATCTTGCACTTCTGCTCCCAGGATTGTCAGAAGCCTTCACTTGGTGTCCAAAATTTAGTGTAGGGTATGGAGGACAGACAGAGAAGGATGGAGAGAGAAATTATCTAAATGTGCTCAGAGGAAAGGGAAAATCATGTCTTCCTCATGTTCCTCTACCATTATGAAGTACAGAAAGAAAAAGCTCTCAGATACTAATTTGGTTTCCATTTCTGTAGAACATATGAAAGATTGTGAAGAAACTGTATTTATCCTTCATAAAGCCCTGTGAGACTGACTAGTCTGTAATCACATAGGAAACCTGTGACAAAACATAATTTGGAATTGTGTCTTCTGGTTTCTAGTTCAACCATTGGCTTTTCCTTTTCTTCTCTTTTTCTGTGGGGCTCCCTGTGGGTAAGTCAGAGGGATCAATTGGTGGTATGGAGCTGTAAAGGCATAGAGAGTCAGTTCGGAGACAATATGCCTGAGTCAGCTTTGCATCTGATAAAGTCTCAGATCTATTTTAAATTTGGTTCTTTTTGTTGGGGACATTTTACTTCTCTACATTAGACCAACACTGAAAATGGGGTTACCTGGTTCACAAAGAAGACATTCTAGGCTAATATATTTAGAGTGTGCTTTGCGAAACTCAGTCTGTTTTGTTCTCCTCCAGGACCAGTGTGTAGTCTTTAGGTGTTTTTGTTTAAGTTAACAACTGGAAAAAACACCCTTCCTCTGAGATCATTGATGGCTTACAAACTTTGCCATAATGTTCTAACTTTCCCCTTTAGAGCAGTATTTACTGAGCCAGCGGTTAGACTGTTTATGGTAATTTAATTATAACTCTATCAAATGTGAACCGTCACAATCAAAACCTAAAAAAACCCCTTGTAATTCTTTTTAAAATACCAGTTCTAAATACTACAATAAGATTCACAGAGAATAGAAAAGTTATAAAAAAATCTTTCGATATGGTTTTCATACCAGAATAAAGGTCATTCCTTTGATAATCCCAAGTATAAACAGTCAATAAAGACTTTGTACAAAATGTCTTACAGTGGCTAGAATCCTTTTTATTATATCAATAATACCATACATCATCCTGACATTTATCAGTCATTTAATCTAAGTAAACTTATTATGTCTGATGTAATTCTACTAAGAGAAATCTGTTGTATGCTTTTTGCACTATTTCTAGCATGTATGGGGTTTAGAACCATGTTAACTGGAAATAGGAACAGCTTTTTGTACTAATTATCCCACTATTATTTTGAAACCATGAACTGTATTCACATTGCACAACTTCCTAAGGAGATTCTCCTATTGTTTAGATTAATAAGTTATAGAAGAATATTTATGACTCATCTCTCATAGATCTCAGCGTGATATATGGCACATGCTCAGATTGATTCCTTAGTTTCAGCAAACAGTATCCTTCTGATTTTTTTCACTTTGCTGCTAAATGTCAGAATCCCACAAAATTTCAGAATGAAATATCAAACACAGCATGTACTCCTGAATTTTCTAAAATAATACATAGTTGTTCATGCCTGATATAGCAAAAATTCCTCCAGGTGAGTTATTCTCCATGAAGTTCAGTTTATAAATATAGCAATATCAGACTCAGGAAAATTAGTTTTCTTGGTGCCCAGCTTGCATAACTAATCTCAGTCAGTCACATAGACTCAAAGAATAATTTAGGCTAGAAGAGACCTCTGGAGGTCATCTGATCTAGTACCCTGCTTAAAACAGGTCCAACTTTGAAGTTAGGTTCAAATGTTGCTCAGTGTCATATACAGTCAAGTTTGGACTATCACTAGGAATGGAGAAACTAAAATCTCTACAAGTAACCTGTTCCAGAAATTGACTGCTCTCGTGGTGAAAAAAATTTCCCAGGAAAGTGTGGCTGAAGATTCAGAATCTAAATGAAAACTTTCAGCAAAATACCAGTTGTTTCAGAGAGGGGGAGAGACTGAGACAGACTCTGAGAGGTGATTTATAGCTTGGTCTTTTTGCAATTATTCTAAAGTATTCTACCACTGGATGCTTAGCAATAAAACGTGGAAAGTTCTGTTTCCATGGGTCAGCTATTTATAACTTGCCCTACACTGTCTGAAACAACTGACCAGAACTCCCCTTCAGCACACNGTCACCACACACAACAAAAAAAAAAAAAAAAAAAAGAACAACCTCATTTTATAAGTGCTTGGGAGAAGAAAACAGTTCTCCCTCTGCCATCTGAAATCAAAGTGTGGAAAGGTGTCTCTGAGCAGCAAAAAAATGACAGATCGAGAAGAGGTAAAAGCTGGGGCTTGGCTGTAGTTGAGTGCCCCGTCCAGAGCAGCAGCCCAGGTGGAGGGTTTGAGTCAGTTCCTTTTCTTCCCACATCTGTATATTTTTGTTGCTGCTCTAGGTACTGAGTTTCTATTTTATTCACCTGGGGCTGTTCCCATGCCTATACTACCTTATGAAGGCTACAGACATCAAAATAAAATTAATTCTTTTTTTTTGTTAGCCATTGTGCTGCTGCTGTCAGTCCTGTTGGCACACAGGAATTGATTGCAGGTCCATGCCCCTGCCTGCTTGGAGTTTGCTTTGTCAGGCACTTTTTCGCCTCTCCTGTGAGACAGACAACACGATCCAGTAGGATTTTATATACCTTGTCCTAATTATTGTGTTTATACGTTCATAGCCAATCTGGCTTTTTCTGAGAGGCTATATACAGAGAGGAAACACGTTCTAGCCTTAAGCATGCCTATCAACTTTTTGGTAACAATTTAAGATTTCCTTCCTTACATCCTATAAGCTACCCCTAGTAGTCAAAGGAAGGAGTAGACACAAAGAGACTACATACATGTTTCATCCTTCTCCCATCCCAGAAGAGCTCACAAGGACAGAAGCCAGAGTCTGACTTGTCTTTGGAGAATTCCCTTGGCATCCATAGCTATTTTCTTCCCATCCTGATAGCATTTACTGGGGGTGGATAACAGACACAAGTCCGCATGCGCTCACTTTTTTCTGTTTCACAATGTTCCCTAAATCTGTATAATCCCTTACACTATAAATTAATGAGTCGAACCCTATTTCCTATCTCTGCTAATAATGTCGCTTTACATTACAATGGACTAAAGAAAATATTGTAGTGTTGCTGCTTAAACAGTCAGCTGTATCAACAGCAAAATTATAAAGTACAGCATCAGACTGTCTCTCAGGATGAACAGCACCTTTTCTTTTTTTTTAAAAAAAGGAAGCAGAAACTGTTAGCAAAAATAGAAAGAGAAAGAGGTTTCACTTCTCTGATTTGAGTCAGTAAAGTGCAGGGTTAATACTTTGCCTTTCAGGCACTGACTGTGCTCCTTGAATACTTCTCCTGATGACCTAAACATGGCCTACAATAGTCCTCATAGTTTCCTATCTTAAATATCTATCAGCTTCATTGTGATTTTATCTTCTTTTTTTACTGAGACAGTTATATGAGAGTGCTGACCTGTAGTTAACTGCCTGTTTCCTCTGCACAGGGTACACAGGACGTGAAAGCTTAGTTCAATTAGGCACGTTGAGTCACATGTAAGTGGAGGCCTTGATCTCCACAAGTGATAGGATTGTTTTAGTTCACATGTTATGGTATCTTTGTGGTCTGCTTGTTAGGGCAGTCCTTGACTCATTTCTACCTTGCCTATGTACATACAATGACTGATACAGCAAAAATACCGCCATGCTTGTCACTGTGGCTAGAAACAACCACAATTTAAATGTGTGAACAGCACTTCAGCATCTCAGGCTGTACTATTATTTAGTTATTTAAAACAATTTGTACACAACTTGAGCAGTTCAAAATGCCAGGACAGTTTATTTCCTTTAGGAGAAGGAAGGGTTTGAGCCTACCAAGATCATTGCTTACTAGCTTAGGGTCCATCAGGAGATTCTGCACAGAACGAAATGAGCATAGCAGTTATCTGACACTGGGAGATAGCATGGAATAGAATTGGGGTTTTTTTAAGTACTAGTATACACATGGTTGAGCCAGCATGAGGCAAGCAATGTTGTAAAGAAAAGAGTCTGGATGAACTGTGAACTTGAGACTTAACATTGTCCTCTCTATTAAACAGACACCTGGACTTGGAGCTTCATATCCACAACAGGTCTTTAGGTTTTCATGGGCTGCATTTTAGAGTATCTAACTTCCCCCACAGGCTGTGCAGGGGCACAGGTCCCTAAGCTGAACTACCAAACAGCTGTCTAAAAGTTAGCTAATACAGTGCTTGAAGTTTCAGTGCTTGCTTTACTTTTGCATCTGGACTGCAAGATCTATTATACCTGTCAGGCTGGAAGGGAAACAGATAAATAAGTTCATCTCTGCATTGTGTCCTGGAAGGAGACCTCTGTGCTTTTGGAGAGAAACACAGGCCTTGGTACATTTACCAGGTGGGGTAGCAGAGAACAAATCTGGCCCACAGCCCCAGTGATTAAATCACTTATCAAGAGAGGAGCATGCATTACAAACTAAAAATATTTTTTAACTGTCTTCAAACTTGCCCCTTAATTCTGCTTCATTGATTTCTAGGTTGTTTCCCCAATGTTTTGGATTGTTGACACAATGCTTTATGATAGATCTATGGGGAATGAGTCAAGACAATAAAAGCTACATAAGCAGCTATTCATTGAATCTGTCATTATGGCATAAATCAGTCAGACTGGATGATTGAGAAGAAATGGTCATTCCTTACTGAATTATATATTTTTGCTTTTGTATGGTTTGAGGGAGCACAGGCTAATTTCATGGTATCAATATAAGAGTGTTGTTTAGTACTCTGAGGGATCCAGGGGGCAGAACAGAGAGGGGTCAGTATACCGTCCCATTTCTTGCCATACCATATAAAAGCCAGGAGGGGGAAAAAGTCTGTCCCTTTTTCTCTCTTCTTTCTTCCTTCCTTCTTACCTTCACTTGTCCGGTGGACATCTTGGATGGAGGCTCGTGGTCTTTGTCTTCAGCTCACTACATGCTTTTTGCAGGATCTGACTCCACCAGTTGCTGAGAAGAGCCCTGGCTCCTTTTCCCAAGTTGGCTTTGCCATGAGGGACTTTCAGATACTCATATTAGCAACCATTGAAATCAGTTTCTGTATATACTTGTATGTTTTTCATTGCTGTTTCATGTGTTACTCTCCCTTCCCTGTTCTATTAAACCTGTTCTAGTTTTAACTTCCAACCTTGAAACCTCTCTTCCTTATTCCCCCTTTATCTTCCCCCAGGAGGGTAAGAAGGGAGTAATAGAGAGCAATTCTGTTCTCTGGGTTTTTTCTCTGTTTTTTCTCTGAGAGAGTTTTATTGGTCATATTTAATTACAGTAAAACCTTCCTAAAAGACACTTTTAAACACAGTATTCCATAGCTTTCTAGTGTCTCTTAAAATGAAGCTTGACACATTTTGTTAGTGGATTGTGTGATGTGGTAGTTCAGTTAAGAATGGACTCATTTTATCTAGTCATATTGCTCCAACTTACAGCAATGCAGACAGGCAGGTACTAGAGTAACTCCAACAACTACTGCTCACTCTGTCCTAGAGGACTTAATAGATCAGTAAGAGAGAGGAAACGCATATGTGCTCTGAAGAAGAACTGTTGAATGAATGGAAAAGGACAAAAATGATGGAAAATTCCTGTCTTTTCATACATCTTTAACATAGGTTTTAATGGTAAAAACTGCTTAATTTATAGGGATTAGCTGAAAAATTAAATGATATCTGTAAAGTACTTTGAAATTCTTTAAAACAAAATGTGCCAGGGCCACCATGTATTGATATTTAGTTGCTGGGAAAAGGCAATCAGCGTGTTTCATTGTTACCTTGTGCCTTGTTTCACTCTTTTTCTAATTCCTCAGGCTAATAACATTCCTCAATAGCATCAGATATTAATATCTTTCAATACCAGATGTTAGCAATAAAACAGTTTCATTTAGAACTTTTTTCCTGGACTGGGGTTTCCATTTACTACTACTGCAATGACACAGAAGAAGCAGACGAGCCATGACTTACAGAGTTCAGGACTGGAATCGCGTTGCTTAATTTTAATTTCTCTCTTCAGCCCCGTAATCAATGGAGAGGAATAATTACTTCCAGAGAGCAATGATCCCATTTACAGTCTGAATCAGTGTCTGGAAAACACCATTTTTTTTGACAGTGCAGAAACCTGGGGTGATTAGGCTTGTATTTTATGTTACTAACTGAATGCTCATACTGGGAAGAAATTAACAAATAAAGCCTTACCTATAAGTGCCAGACAGACCTAGGTACACGAGATTATTTGAAAAGTTTCAGAAGAAGTAGCAATAAAACAATATTGTAAATATATTCAGAAGCATTTTTGTGCTCTGTTTATATTTGTTGGTCAAATGGTACTGGCCTGTTGCAGGAAAACTTTTTTTTGCCATATCTTACTGTTAATTCTGTTTCTGCCCTTTGAGATCAATAAATGGCTGACACAGATTCCTGTTCCTCTCTATCAAATCTTCCAGACTGAGTTATTGTGTTTTATATGAATGCTATTGTTCTGAGAGTTGGGATTTACTCATAGCTGCACAAGCTAACACCAAATGCATCAGTGAATATTGATGGAAAACCTTCATTCCCTAGTACAAAAGAACTATCACCAAGTAAAAAGCCTATTTTAGCCTCTTGCAGGACAATATCAGATCAGCTGTAACTAAACTGTGCCTTCTAAGCTTTTCTTGGCTGCAATGTGTCATCTTAATTACTGTACAGTATGTATCACACACTTTTGTAACAGCATTTTACCTTACACTTCCTTACAGTGGCAAAAAGTGCTAATATAATAGATCATAATGTGTTAGCAAGATATCAAACCATTCAAGTGGTATTTTCTTATCTTTCTTGGACTGACTTATCATTACCTAACTAGTTTATCTTTCACTCGTGAGAACTGTGGTTGAATTATTTGGTGATATGATTTTTCCCCATACTACTATGTACATGTTATTGTGATTTCCTTTTAACTCTGCTTAGCTATATCCAAAAGAAAATATGAAAGAAAGACACCTTCACCTGGAGAAAGAAGGAGAATATGTGAGAAACAAAAGCAATAGAAAGACTAGCTGATCTGATTAATTCAACTTGCTTGAGAGTATCTGTAAACATACATTGTTTCTTCATCCCCGAATTGTATACTGATGATCTTACCAGCATATATATAGGGCTGCAATGTCACTAGCATGGACTCAGATTGGTTACTGTAATATGTTTTATTCCTTTCATTTCTATATGCTATAGATTATATCAGCTTATTAGTTCAAACTGCTTAGAGAAGGTGGCAGTAGATCTAATACAACTAAGAGATATCATTAGACTAGTAAAATGTATGTGTGAATTTGGGGCTTGGATTGGACAGTTATTTTCACCAGGGAATGGGCAGCAGTGATGTTTGGTTGTGTGATTCTACCCTGCTGTGTTTGGTGACATACCATAACAAATTGCATTATAGAGGGATGAGGTAAGAGAGTCAAGGGGAGGTGCCTCTGCCCCATGCCCCACTGAAATCTCCTATAGATAACACAGTGCAGAATTTGCCATAGGGTAGAACAGTGCTCTCAGATGCCCCCTGTAAAGTAAACAGGATTGGTTTTTGCCAGTAACAGGTCAGCTCTGAATAGTCACAGATAAATCTCACTGTGGTGCTATCCTGTTAGGAACATGAGATGTGGATTGGGGTTTTTTAGGGTTTTGTGTGGTTTTGTTGTTTTTGTTTTTGTTTTCTCCTTAGGACTACCCTTTGGTTTAAATTCAGCTTGGCATATTGTCTGCTCACAAGCTTCCCAGAAATTCATTCTAGCACTGGAGAATGAATTATCACGTACCTAAAGTGATTAATGTGTATATGAAAATAAGCTTTCCCATAAGTGAAGAAATATAAAAGTAAGCTTCCCATGTCCATTTGTGATTACAAAGACTACATCCATCTTATTCTGGAAATCCATGTAATTTCATATTAAAATAAAAGTTAGTGTGTGCGCGAATCACTTTTAACAAATGTAATATGAAAATCACTTTGTCATATCTACAGTGAATCAGTGTTACTATATATTACTATTGTCAAAATCAATACGCATGTAAATATTGCAATATAGCTTTAAGTACCCACATTTTTCATATTCCATTGAAGAAATCATCTTTTCAAAATGCATTTGCCTGTCATCCTAAAGATCTGTATATATGTAAAAAAGGTTGTTAGATTGTTTCCAGCTGAGACTGTTGTCTTACTGTGTTAGGTGCTGCACATATTTACGAGGTAAAATAAAACTGTTGTTATAAAGCACTGGTAGTATAGGGACACAAGGAATATTTTCTTTCCTTGATCTTTGTGTTAAGTAGTTTCATCCACATGTTTGGATGGTAACTAGGGAAAGTGGGCAAGATCTTCAGAGGTATAGAGCTCATTGCAACGTGTAACTTTGGGAGCCCTCTCACCTACTGGAGCCATTCCACAAATACTGGCAAAAGTTAAATGCCCCTGAAATGCATCCTCAGAAGATGGCTAAGCTAGCCAGGAAGCAAAGATATGATATATTTGTCTGATAGGGCCAGATAAAGTAGGATTCTTCTGTTCAGAATTATGAATGATTTCTGAATGTTCTCTTAAATTGGACACCTAAACTTTGTTGCTGAAGGAGGAAGAGAGACTGAACCCATGATGCTCACTAATCTAGGGGCTAGAACCTGGTCTACAGGAGGCAGAAAATGAGAATTAAAGCTTAAATCAGATGGGGGGGCCCAAATTCACATCCCACCGCTGCGCTGGTATGCAGCTTCTGGGATGCAGCTACAGACAAATCTTCTCACCCCTCTGGGGAGTCACAGCTTCCTCTGGTCCCCTCACCCTTGTGAGCTGTGGGATTGCAAGGATGACTCTGTTTTACCTCAACTTCCAGCTCTAAAGTTCCTGTTATTACTTTGTCTGCAGAACAATCCCCTTCTTTCAGATCATTCTGTCACATCTAAGTACCCTATATACAAATGATGAATTTTTTTCTCTCTGCCTTTTCTTTGAGTAGCTGAGTTAACTGAGCTCCTCATAAGCCTCTGACAAAAAAAATTGTGACTCTCTTTGAAAACCCTGAAGATTTCCAGACATTTCCAGACACTAGTACTGGGTACAATATTCTGATAAAAGTCTAACCAGCTTCTGTATGCAGAGGGGAGGTCATTTCCCTAATTTTTAGATATCACTATTTATGCACCCAAAAATTACATTAGGCTTTCTAGCTTCAACACAGTACTTGAGAGCTCATGCTGAGTTGATTATCTGTGATGATGATCTCTTCTTTAGGTGGAGATCTTGCTGTGATATGCTGCACTAGTGTGTTTTCCTACCATTATTTCTAGCTTATGTTTATTCCTTGCTTTTAAAAAAAGATGTGCCTACATTGAATTTGCTTTTATTCCTTACACTTTCTGAATCTGGAATCAGATTAAACAAATATATCATATAGGTTTTAATATTTTGTATTAACTTAAGATATCCAGTCCAGCATTTCTGGTATAAACCTGTCTATAAGAATTTTTCCAGGTTTGTTTCAGAATGTCAGTGGAGTCAGTATGTTGAAAAAGAGGATTTTAAGTTACTTACACATCAATGTGAGAATCAATTCACTAATTCAAATCACTCCCACTACTTTAGATGGAATTTAGGTATAGGGTGAAGTAGCCAGATTTTTCAGACTCCAAACACACAAAACACATCTGCAACAATCCATGGAGCAAACAAAATAGTATATTACGCATTAAACTAATTCAGTTCACTTGGCAGATTTCACCCAAAATTGTGCACAGTATGGTTTGTTATTACCATTCCATAGTTAAAGATGTCATTTTCCTAGGATTAATTCTAGTTGTAAGCCTTGATAAAATTACTAAGGCCTGATTTTCAGATCCACTAGAAAGCTGTTTTGTAGGTTTTCATGGATTTAAAGCTACCTCACTTTTGGTATGTTTAGCAAGTACATGATCTCTCCCTCAATTTGTTAAGAAGTCCTTAGAACCTAACAACTGTGAGAGTTAAACCCTGTGTGCTCTCCCTCAGAATATATCTAGAGTATTTTTGTATTGGAGCTAGCCCTGTTTTAAACGTATGTTGAAGAAACCACCAGCTATTGCTGTTTAAAATATCCATAAAATTGTTTTAATCCGTTTCAAAGAGAAAATGGCTGGTTCTAGGTTTGGTGAGTAGTATAGATAATTTTTAAAAATGCCTTTATTCTTTATCCTGTCTTTTTGCAAAGCTCTATGTGACAGCCTTGCAACTCCTACATACAGCAATGTGTTCAGGTTAGTGGATGTGTTTTGAGGTTCTTCAAGGGCACATGGGTTTTTGTGTGCAAGTATGATATATGATTGAATTAGTTCAATCTAATAAGAATTATCTAATTACAGTAACAACTGGTACAAATTCTGTATACCCTATCAGAAACAGAGTAATCACATTCCATACACAGAACTTAATAATTTAGAACTAGTTGAAAAAGGGAAGTTGAATCATTTGCAGCAGAAGAGAGCTCTGCAGTTTCATCTGTTTCAGCCTTATCTATCAAGACAAGATTTAAAACTCAACAAGTAGTTTTGTTATTTTGGATCAGATCCAACATATTTTACATATTTAGAAAATTCTATGGATAAAAGAACTATTCAGCCCTATAATGTGATACTGAAAATAAAGAGCTGTGTTAAGAAAGAGTAGGCAATTTTAAATAGACAATCTAAATGGAAGGGTAATTATTGCCTCCTATTAAATTTCAGAAACCAACACACGGAACTCTGTTTTGGAAAGACCTCGTCAACTTAAGTTGAATAAGTTTCAGTTCTTAATAGTATCATGTCAGCAGACTAAATCCCCAGCAAGTTCAGACTTGCTTAGGCAGAAAAAATAACATCGCTCTGAATGCACAGACTTGAATGGCAATGCTGAGTCCCAGCTCTCAGCCTTTGACACAACAGCAAATTCCTTATGAGAACTGATACTGTTACATGTTGCTGACTGATTAATGCTCTAGCACTTTCTCCAATTGCACCACAGAGGTGATATTTTCTGAAGAGGTGCAACAGCATTGCACATCAATATCCAAGAAAGTATGGTTATATAAAGTTCATCTACAGAAGTAGTGTTTGTGGTCAGATGTTTTGGTGTGCATTTGTCTTTTAAATGTCAAAAACAATAGCAGGCCCATTTTGCATATATAGCCCTTAAAAAAAGTTCAAATGTACTTAAAAATGTATTCCACTTTTATACGTAGGAACACTGAGGGACTAAGATCTGCAAAAGATTGCAGAAAATGTTACAACAGAGACTGGATCGCAAGTTGCCTGCCATAAACTGTTGTCCAGCCACTCTGGAAACAGCATTTCATGTTCTTATTTTAATTGTATCGGTAGACAGAGTCAAATTGATAGTTTCTTTCAGTTTCATCTTTCTAAAATTCTAAATGCTTGCAAGCTGTCTTTCATGAATTAATGACTCTATTTTTATGGCACTATCCTTTTTGTACGTTGTTTATACCGGTTATACTAAGGCTTAGTCTCCAGTACATATTTTTCTTCCCTAGTTTCAGTTCAACATGAGCTATACTCATCCTAATGTTTCCTACCAGAAGTATTTATTTCTCTACTTTTAATCATTAGAAGTAATTTTAGAGGTTATCTGCTTTTTCTTTGTATGTATGTGTTCTCCTGTCTCCATGCAAATCTAATATAGCTTGTAAATCCTTGAGGACTTACTGTTTATTTTAACTTTATTTATGTTTAATAGTAATAATAACGGACTGATACCAGAAATAGCAGATCTAGATACTTTGGCAGTGTAAGAATCCCTCTTCATTTTTGTTTATACTTTGTTTTATATTGTTAAAAAAGTAGGATTCTGTTTTTGTTGTTTTAGTATATAACCTTCTTGGAGCTTCTGAATTTCTCTTCCAAATATAATAAAAAAATTAAGTTTTCCAGCATCAGGGTAGGCTGTGTGATATGCAGTTTTGCTATTCTGAATATTCTTAAAATATCAGGCAATATCCAGGTGCATTTCAGGGGTGCTACCTAAATTAAGTAAAAAAACTGTGTTGAGCCCATGATCAACTTTGTTGCCTTATTTAAAAATCTGAATTTAATCTTGATGAGTGGTAAGACCTCCCTATGTCACTATGGGACAGGATCCATCTGTTAGAAGTGAACATCCTACCATTACTAACCTACCTCTTTAAAGTCCTGCCAGTTCTCTTAGCACTTTTATCTAAAGGTCTTAAATCATATGTGTAAAAACTTCCTCTGGAAAGGCAAAAAAATCCCTAGCACTATGATTAAAACGTAACTGTGAGAGACATAAAGGTAAATTTAGCACTTGATAGCCAGAAAATGTAGAACCCACCGATTTGCAGTTTCCACGTGTCACATGAATACACCCTGTGGGTAATAGCAAAAAGTCTTACCATACAAAAATCATATGACTTCAAAGAGGAAAGAATTTCATAACCATGAAATGGGAAAATCACTGCTGTATCTCCTTCCTTTTTTTGCTTTAGTCATTGTACAAGTTGGCTATCAAACACTGTTCTCAGGTTTGTAACTGGCACAACTACACAATTAACAGGAGGAACATCTTGCATGGATATCCATCCTTAGTCAGACCCACCAGAATGATCTTTCTAGTCTACTCCTACTACATTGTTTAAGTAAAAGTGAGAACAGAGCAAGACTAACAGTAAATCAAAGCTTAAATCTTTGAGCTCTTAATCAAGCTAATGATAAGTAATAGGAACACAAAGGTAGGGCAGATACTAGAAATGAAGATATGGATTATCATGCTTAAATGACAACAGAATGTGGATGTCTGCTGAAGTCAAAGGAAATGGTCTCCTTGCCAGAATGCAGAAAAAAGTCAGTTTTGCACCAAACCACAGCCATGACAGCAAGGTTAAAATCTGGGTCTCTGAAGAGAATTTTTGCTCACTATTTGCACAACCGTAGAAAACAAGAATGTCACTCTTATTTACACAACCTAGGATAAATATTTATAAAAGATTTTGACCTTCAAGTTTCGTGACATAAAACATGCAAAACTAATCCCATGTTCGGAAAAGCTGACACCATCCTCTGGAACATCTAGCATAGATTCCTGTTATCGCACAACAGTGAATAACAATGACCATTGATTTGATTCACAACAAACATTTCTGGGACTTCAGTGGATCATGTGAATGCAAAGCAAAAGTAAGGTTGAAAAGCTTAAAAGTTGCATTATTATAGCAGAAAAGAGGAAAAATCTCCATCCTGAATACTGGAAATAAAGTCTGTTCAATGATCTGATTTTTCTCTTCTTTTTTAAAATATATGTAGCTTTAAATCCAAGTACACATCACCATGTCTGCTGTTGCCAACATAGCTGATGAGGAAGTGTTGTGTGATTTCTAACATCTGAATAGAATAACAATTGTTTCAGAGCTGGACTTGAAGCCTCCTTTTTGAAATCAAGTGCAGCAGAGGACATCCTGCAAGAATTCTCCCCATCCTCTCCTTGTGTGAAAATATTCCTAAAAACAGTATGAATATTCACAAGGGCTGGTTGCCATCAGCCAAGTTTGGGTCCAGCCGGAGGTCTTTTAATAATCAAGTGTTACTTAAGATTTCTTCCTCCTGTGCTAGAAAATGAGTTGCCAGTAGCAGATAGGATCTGGACCTCAGAAAAAAAAAGAAACAGTTGTGATCTTACCTCTGCCCTTTGTTGAGTGATTGTGAGCAACTTCTTTATGTGTCTTTTTCACTGAATATTTTGAGCTTTTCTGTATAGGAATTGTCTTAATGTTGTACCACAGTATGACTCTTTTCTAAGTTGAGACACTGGTAAAAAATAATTAGAGAATTCTGCCTTATGTGACACGGCTGGATGTGTTTTACTGTTTTGTTTCTTTACAATGTTTTAGCTTTGTTCTTCACTCTGGATTCTTATACTGTATCTTGAACTCATTGCAATACAAAACCAACATGATATTTGTAGCCATCCAAGATAAATATTCCTTGTTTCAATTACTTTGGTGCAGAAATAGTAAATAGAATAGTGAATAAGAACATCTGGACCAGATTTCCAAATCACTACAGAAATTTGACCTGTGTATTCTAAACTTGCCCATGTCCCTTGTATTGCAAACAGTACTAATGCTGGATCTCTATGAAGGTGAGACAATGTATCTCAAGAGGACTGACCCACTAGGAAATAAAAGATCCCTTTACTCACTTTAAGTTATCAGGAAACTGTATAATAGAAGATGCACTTTCTTGATTATACATCCTTGTCAGAAATACCAGTACAGTGACTGAGTTTTGTGTGGCTTGCATATCTGCTTTAAGGCTGATGTGACAGCAAATCTTGGCAGAATTAAATATGAATCTTTGCATGTGGTTTCTATAAATCCAACATTTTCCACTTTACAATCCAGAAAAGATGATTGAGCAGATGGTAATGCAAGCCACTGGATTTATGCAATTTTTTGCTAAAACTGGGAGTTTTCACTCTCAAGAGCATCTTATCTATGTGGGACTGAAAGGCTGAATGCTAATTTTTTTGGCAAATCACCATGCTCACATAACCTAGGTACACAAATACTAGTTATAAATAAGCTGACTGTAGGAGTTACAGAAAACAAATTCTTTCTGTGTCAATGAATTATCTTTCAAGTCAACTTCATATATGCATATATATATATTTGTGTGCAATCCATTTATAACAACTAATGCCTGTCTGCATTTAAATAATCTAAATAAAATATGTTAAAATTAAAAAATCTGAAAATCAGAATGCATGAAGCATGAGCAGGGACACAATAACATACACATTTTTATTTTGGGAATTATTCTCAGAAACTGCTGTGATCAGTGACTCAATGCTTAACTTAATAAGAATGCTTCATGAGATGCTCTTTCAGAAGGTTTTCAACTTTTCTAATGGGGCTCGATACAAATTGAAAACAAAGTCCTGCATTTTATTATTGCTCTGTTATTCTTCCAGATTTCCCCTGAAGGCTGAAGTCTCTCTGCTGTGCCTGGGAACTGTGCACAGGACAAGGAGGTCCCGCAATGTTTTCAATGACTGTGCTTTTACGTTTGTCACTGGATGATGTTTTTTATCATTGGATCTTTCCAGAGTATCTGTCATGTTTATTCAAGATTTCGAGTCAACAGCACTGTATTAACCTTACAATAAGGCCATGAAAGGAAAATCCATCTCTTCTACTCTGAGGCACAGCAGCATTGATGTTGAGCATGTGTTCATGCTCAGGCACCTCTGTAGTCAGTGGGAATAAAGGGGATCTTCCTGGAAGTAACTGAGTCGATTTAAGTCCAGAGTGACCTTTCAGCAGTTCCTTTCACTCACTCTGTAACACAAAGATTCCTTAGGCCATCAAGTGTCCCACCAAGACCTATGTTTTTATCTGTCACAAGTGTTCTTGTGTTGACAGTCTTGCTGTGGGTGGACTTCTGAGCCCTATGAGAGTTAACCATCCTTCGCATAGACACAGCAGGCTGTGAAGAGCAGTATTTAGGACCAGCATCCTACACTGAAAAATCCTCCAGCAGGGATTGTCTTTATTTGCAACTCACACAGAGTCGAGCACATTTTTTGGCTCTTTACACTGAGCAATAATTCTTAATAACAGCACTGTCTGCAGGCCAGAAATGCTCTGATTCATCTCAGCCTGTAATTCTGGAGCCTGTATTCATGTTTCTTCATCAGTTTTTTTCTGAATGATCCTACATCCTTTCATTCTAATCGGGGTGTGATTTTTTATTTTTTTTTTTTAATTGTGGCTTCCAGCTTTATAAATGCCTTTTGAATTTCCCATTGCCTACTTGATGCTGCAAAAAAACAGTGCACTAAAATGCCCACTAGCTTTGAAACACATCCTCGTAATGCTTCATGGCATAAATCCTTGCAGAGCAGTCTCAGGACTCCAGCAGTCTCCTGAAGTCTGTTGACCATTGCAAGAGCTTTGTGATTCACTTCTGCCATTCTCATGAATTTCCCCAAAGAATCATTAAGGATGTTCTATCGGTAGAATAATATAACTTCGTAATCACATGCAGGTAGTTTAAACTTGCCATCAAAAACATGTCTGTTGCCTATTACCTCTGAAAGTCCCCCCTCCCCTTCAGTCTTTATTCAGAGAGTCCACATTTTTGATCAGTAGCAGATGGAAGAAAATTATTAAACTTACACATCAGGACCAGATCCTGCAATCCTAGCTCCTTTCTTATCCTGGCAATTTTCCCATTGACTTCAGTGACAGAGTAATAAACATAGAAGGACAGCTGGATCTGTAGCAAAGATATTGTCAGCTTCCTCTGTGTTTCTCGGAATATTTTTCACAGACTGATTACTGAGATGTAGAGAAGAATATTTTCCCTACCTAATTTCTTGTTTGTATCACTATATCTAATGAGATTCCACTGTGCCAAAGTAATGCATTTTAAAATCAACATTCAAACTGGAATTCATAAAAGCTATGTTGCAAAGAGGGCAACACCATCCAAAAGACTTGAGATTGATCTGGTATAGGTGAATCCTCTTTTCTGTGGACTGACTACGTGTGGGTTCAGGGGTAAATCCTTTAGCTATTTTGTCCTTCTGTTTCAAGACAATAATCAATCCTTTGGAAAAGTTTTTTGAATATCTGGGTAAAGTGAACTTTTCATGTAGTAAGTAGCATTGTGAATACCATAAAGCATGTATAGATCACATTGACCACCCAGTGGAATGTAGTTTACGTGAAAGAACACAGTGAGTCATTCCACACAGACTTGTCTTCTTTAAAAGGAGCTGATTTGTTTCCAGGGTCTAATAAACAATTCAAGTGAGTCATTATTTTAACATTGTATACCTTTCCTGTTTATAAGCAGTAGCGAGAACAATCTGGAAATTATTTCAGAAAACATTTTCATTTTTGCAAATCATACTCCCAGACTTTGTCTTCTACAACATGCTCTCTCCTTACACTGCAGATGGTTTGGGGATTTGGGTTTTCTTCTACATTTCATTCTAAACTCTTGGGGACAGAAATCTTGTTAAATTTCTGCATGTAAATAAGGAATGACAGCATATCCATCAACAAATACGTATTTGCTAGGTATAAATCATCACAATTCCAGTAAACTCACTAGAAGGATGAAACCATGGTTAGGTTATTTGGGCAGAGTTTCCTTCTCTGTCCATATGTTTCCTGCATGACATTGAACATCGAAGCCTCATCTAAATTTCCTTTTACCTGCTTAATTAAAGCATCTAATTTTCTAGAATCTTTCTGTTATCTATGAAGAAAAATAGGCACCTCTAATGCCTCCAATGTGCCTATCCATTATTTGTATCCACCCTTGAGATGAATGCTATTGATAAGCCGTTTTATTTTGATGGGTGCCTAATCACCCTTGTGAGTCTGGTTCTTATTTTCTGTGTGTCTTCATTTTTAAAATAGTAACAATTTTAATACTCTCCTAAGATTATCTTGGTGCTGACACCTAAAGAAATTATTAATAATGCATCAGTAAACTGATACCAATGAAGTGTGGGAGGACAAGTCAACAACTTCTTAACACAGCTCCTGAGACTGGTAAACAGGACAAAGAATTTCAACATAGATACAGTAGCGGCAAGAATTTAACACCCACAGTTTGAGAGCATGGGAAGGATCCAGCAAAATAAAATGTACTGAGTCTTGCTGGTTTGGGCAAAACTAGTGTAGATTGGATGTAAATGAAATGGCTTAAGTATGTTTGTCTGAGGTCCAAGCATTTCTCCAAGAGTCAAAATAAGAGGATTAGGTCACTGTAATAGTGTTCTTGTGTAGATTACCCCAGACCTATTCACAAATATGTAATTTTATTCTGCTCTAAAGCCAAGGTTTCCCTCATAGGCTTTTTTATAAATTCACTGAACTTGCACAATCAGAAGTAGATGAAGTTTTTATAAGTGCTCATGGTATTATTCATTGTTATGATTCACCATTTGTGTGTAGATGTGTACTCATGGTTTCCACCACAGTGTATTCAGATGCAGTCATTGGTCTGCAATTTTTCAAATTACAGCCCCCTGAAATCCTGAGGAGTTTCAATCCCTATAGAGTATAAATGCTTGTGAGAGGTAGAAATACAAAGGAATTAGAAAAATAAAGTTGGATTAATATTAGCCTAAATAGGAACAATCAGATAGTGGGTAAATAGTGAGGATGTAGAGGCAATTTAGCATGGGTCACTAGTTTGTAATAAAACAATGAGATGATATTAAGCAAAAGAAAATTTAGCTTGAAAACCTGGGAATTTTTCCTAATAATGAGCTATGTTATACTAGAAATAGTCTTCTGGGGAAGACAGTGGAAACAGTATCAGGTGAATCAATTTGTTACGGGTTGGAAAAATTTTGGGTACGGGGAGAAATCTTCCACAGAAATGGATGAGTGGGTTTACCGACTGTTTCTTTTCTTCACTATGCAGCTGAGGGATATCTGAGAATTCAAAAAAACGTAAATTGGGAGTCAGAGATACAGGTTTGATTCCCAGACTTGCTAAGTTTTTCTGTGAGAACTTGATTAAATCACTAAAGTTCTCATTTAGAGCTAACTGGGAAATGAATTTCACTACTATGTACAATGTCAAGGTTCAGGGAAAGAAAAAAATTTGTCCTTAACCAGGATGAACTTTGACATATTGCACCGCAATGAAATTCTGTGGGAATAAGAAAGGCAATGACCTCTCATTCCCTTGGTACTGTTCAGCTCCCTGGCTGTTCATTTGGCAGCCATCTGGAGCCAGAGCACTGAGGCATCCTTCCAGCAGGTGCAATTTGTGCTTACAGTGTTTCCTCTATGGCAATCCGGGTAAAGCACAAATAAAAAAATGTACCCACAGAGTTAGATGTTCAGCCTAGTCTCTCCTTGCTCTGCAACAGCTCTTCTGCCTTTCTTATACATTGGGCTGACACAAAACAAGCTCTTCCTCATTACTATCTCTGGGAGGGCTACTTCAGGTTTCACAGTGGAGGCTGGTTGGTCCTTTGTTGGCTGCTGAGAGAGGAGAGAGCAGCAGCATTTACATTTGCAGCTTTGCTCCCTCTGACTTTGTGCCATTGGGAACTCTGTGTCCACAGCAGCTGCCAGGATGAGGATAACTGTAGCACTGGATCTCTCCCTGAGCTCCATTGTGGAATAATATACAGTTGTCATATAGAAAACTCACACCATTATCTGCTTTTTTGGTAAATGAAGATCTGACACATTTCCCCATTATTTGCACAGTCACAGTTGCTGATTTTTTGCTGCCTTATGGGCAATCTGTGAAATGAATGCTCCTCACAGCCCGCAGTCACTTGCACAACAAACAGCCACTAAACATTTTGCTGCCTTAGGCAATCAGGGATTGAGTGATATGTGTGAACTGGCTCTGACTGCTTCTTCCTCCATTTGCTTTTCCAAGCTATTCGGGTTCCTTGTTCACTGCTCTATTTGCTGTCTGAGTTGTCTTTTAGCAGAGAGCCCAGGATGAAGCAGGTGTGAGGAAGAGGAAAAAAGAGACTTGATAGTTCTCAGAATTCAATTAACCCTTCAGCCTCCTGCTAGGCAGTAGCATTTTCGAACATACAATTTTAAATTTCCTTTTCAAAGATTTTTCTTTAACGGCCTGCCTGCACACACTGTATTTTCAATCTTACAGAATCAACTACTCTAACTGGTCTGTGCTGCAGTTGCAGGCAACCCACAATGTGAGTATTGCTGTCAGCGACTGTGCCTTTGTAACACAGATTATTTTACACCCTGAAAATGGCACAGACCTGTTCAGTTGTCAAAATTAAATCCTACAGCTTATTTGGCTTAATATAAATATATTGTTAGAGTGAAAAATTTCTCTAAGATGATCACCTACAACTGGAAATTAGTAAGATATGAAGAGATCCATAGTCAGCTATATAATGTAATCACCTGCTTATTACCTGTAAGATTTTAACCATGGTTGTGTCCAGAACTCTCCTGTGCAAAGAAGTGATATTGCATTAGGGAATGTGTTCAAATAACTTTGTCTCACTCTAAGTAGGCAGGACAAGAATGCAAGTGTTTGCTGGTGCAAAGATGAGAGACAACACAGTAAATGACAGCATATTTGACGTGGGAAAGAGTTAAAAATCTTATCTCAATGTTTTTACAAGTCCTTCTTCTGCTCCAGTCTCATTCTAGTATTTCATTCAGCTGTGTTCAAGCAGAATTTATACATGCATAATATATATAGCTGCCAGCAACAAAGGTGACCTGCAAGAAGAATTCTTAATGTCTTACTGTAGTGACTTTATCTGTAAAATAATCCTGAAATTAAATCTGTAAATGACTACATAAAGCTCTCTGTTACCTTCCAGTTTGGCTGATAGTTTGCAAAGAAGTTTTTATCCATGTCTACTAATTTTTGGACAGCAAATAATGCTGATAAAAGCAGATGTTAGGCAATAACTGGACATGCATGTTAAAAACTTTGATCTGCTGCACCAATATCTTGTATATGGGCCCATTTTTTCTTGATGCACCACTAGTCAGTCGTTACAAGGTGCTACAAGCCAGCCTTCTTTTAGCAGTAGCAGCAGATGCTTGACTCCCTGTGTATAAAAAGTGTCTTCAACCACAGCTACAGTCAAGATCTCAATATACCAAAGTACTTCTGTCTTAAGCATCTGCAGAAACAGACTTCAATGGAAAACATCAAGGAACAGCAGTATGTGCCTTGAATGTGTCCCCGGCAACTCCAGGGCTATTAAATAACAGACTGAGGCAGGAACTGCAGTTAACTAAAGCAGAATTTGGTGTGTTGCCATAACGTAATAAAGGTCACTTCCATGTAGTAAGAAGGATTGCTTTTGCTTTGAGTCAGTATATCTCACCAGGCTACTTGGTAAATGGGGTGTGCACTGTCAAACAGAATCCTCTTTTCAGACCACTGAATAGCAACAGTGTCAGCACACTATGCCAAACATACCACCTCCAGGATTTCTGTAGGGAATGTAATATCCAATGAAATCTGGTTGGCAAAGCCATATATTTTGAGTCTACTAACCCATATTCCTGTTCAACATTTCCCAGTGTGCTGGGTGTTTCTATTAACTTTTACTGCAAGCAAACTGAAGCAAAATACAGCCTAAGTTCTCTATCCTTCTAACTGCAATCACTAATAATTTGTAATTCATTGTTAAACATGCATCTAAGCTTCTGCAAAATGTAAGCCAAAGTAAAGAGTTCAATCTAGATACTGCATTCAAACTCCTTAAGCATGAAGAAAAACAAGGCCAGTTTATTTTCTCTTTTCTTTGGTTTTATGCAAATTAGCTTGAATAATTTCCAAATCTCAATTCTCGCCAATAGGTGGCACCAACATTTTCTACTTTCTTCATGACACATTTCCAGTAGCTAGATTTAAATTCTACCCCAGTGCTAAATTATCTATTAAGTCATGATGAGTTCTGTTCTGTTCTTTTTCCTGCAGATTGTGGCTGATCACTATGCAGTGGTACATATTTTGTTCTCTAAGCATTTCACAAACTTTGTGTGGGATGTTTTACTAGATACATTACCAATAATTCAAACTGCTGTTCTCTTTCATGTTGTGGGAGTCATTTTAACAACGCTTTACTGGAGTCTGGGTTCTGGATGTTGGGGGGTTTTTTTATGTTTGATGGCTTTCTTCAGCCTTTCACACAAAAATGTTACAGTATGTATTAACTTTTTATAAAAAATGATCTTTTCTTTACCCCTCTGCAGGTAATAAAAAACTGAAAAATAGACTTGTAAAAAAAGTCAAGTAGTATTTTTTTCCTGCTTTATGATTGCTTGATTATATCTTTTACAGTCAGGGTTCCACTGAAAGTAATTTAATAGCTGTTCACTGAAAAGTTCAAATTGTGTGAATTTTATAGGTTTTTTGGAGGGTGTGGTAGTAAAACTCTTTCATAGGAAAAGTCACTGGAACCAAAAACAAACACAGCTGCAGTAAACTCAATTAATTGATCAGAGAATATTCATTGACTTTTTTTGAAGGGAGGATCCTTATTGTCAATTGACAGATGTGCTACAAGTAACCATTAACTCAGCATTAAGGTCCAATGGTTTTGTTTACAAATCGTAATTTGCCTGTTTCAGATTAATTTTCAGTGGCTTAAAGACTTTAATTTCCCAGTTAAAATTCACAGATAAGACTGTTTTCTTAGCCTCTCCTTTTGAAGTTACAGCCATAATTACAAGAATGTGTTTTCAGGACTATAATAGTAATTCTGTGAATCATAATTCCAAGTTTTAAAACTGTCATATTTTTAAGGGATGTGGGGTTTGATTCACAGACTATTTCCTATTCACCTGAATTCATGGCACTTCTGGTCTGGAAACAAGAATGCTGTTTCGTCTAAGATTTAAAGTTTAAAGCCTGCGTACCTACCTGCCTATATGCACAAATAATTGCAAATTGTTTATTCAGTTCGCTGTTCTGAGGAACATTGTGAAAACAGAACCTATTGCATGGATGACTGCCAAGATTAATGAAAATTTGGGCATCCAAGTGCCATTTAAACAGAAGTTAGTCTCCTCCTAACATCATTTATACACCTGACTTATCATCTTTATGTCTTGCTTTTTCACAAATTAAACCAAACCTCTTTCTTTATTCTTGTACCACCTTGTTGTGTTATAGACATTTACTACCCCAAGCCTCATATTCACAGACTTACCAGGTGCTTAGAGTCATTTCTGCAATTGAACACAACGTTTGCATATACAACATGAGCACATGAGATGAAGCAACCTCTGAGACACAAAAAATTAACCAGAAGGATTCTTTACATCTCTGGTAATCTTGTGGTCAAGTTTTGTTCATGCCATACTAGTCAACAGGCTTCTCTAAAATCCATTGGCAGCATCTGAAAATGCCCTTAGACTTGAATGTAAGTTTAATTACTCTAATGACTTCAGTGGTGTAGATATGTCCTAAAATGGGAGACATTACCTTATCCAAACTTTTCAGGAAACTCAATGCATTTAAAATAGTCATTATCCCACTCCTTAAATGATTTAACATTTTGCTGGCCTTTACACAGCCTTAATTAACCTCTCCCTTTTTTATGCTGAACATTCTGGAGTTTTCCATTTCTCTACAACTGAATGATTCCAAAACACACACCTATGGCTGAAACTTGTTTAATTTGGGATTTTAGGTATCCACCCTGTATTGCAAAAGTAGCCTGTGTGACGCAATATTGTTTTCAGCAGCAGACTTCGTAAAACCAGTATTGAGTAATCAGAATGTATCTTTATCCTTCTGTGTGCCTAGCAACCTTACAGGTCTGGATGACAAAAAGAATTTGCCCTTGGACAGCAATTTAGCAAGACACCAAACAGTCATGAGGAAAAATAAAAACTTTGCTTATATTTCGCAATGAACAGAGAATGAATATAAAACCTCACAGTCATGTTGTTTTATATTAGGGAAGCATTTGAAACATTTCACTTTTAGACCTGGGCAGATGCTCTAGGGAGGTCTACAAGCACGAAAAAGAAACTTTCTGGTTTTGCATCCTATGGAGTAGCTGTCAGAAGAACAGCTATACAGGCACAAGATATTTCTTGACTTTGCTGCTAACACTAAACAGCTATTGTTCAATAATGATTAGATATAAAATAAAATAAAATAAAATAAAATAAACCAGGGAAAATAAATAAATGCTACTTAACATGTTTCTCAAATGCTTCATAAAAAAGTGTGATGAATATTATACAGAATTATAAGGGGATTAGATTAAGATTTGTTCAAGTAATGATGCTTTCCAAAGAAGTCCATGAGAAAAGGGCTTATTAACAAATCTCAGGTCTCACTCTGTGCCACAAAGTTCGACAAGAAGATATTATGTGGTTGATATATCTCGATTTCAGTAAAGCATTTGACACTGTCTCCCACAGCATCCTCGTAGATAAGCTGATAAAGTATGGGTTTGGTGATCAGGCAGTGGGGTGGATNGGTTGTGGAGTCTCCTTCACTGGAGACATTCAAAACCCGCCTGGATGCGTTCCTGTGTGATGTACTCTAGATGACCCTGCTCTGGCAGGGGGGGTGGACTAGATGATCTTTCGAGGTCCCTTCCATCCCCTTAGATTCTGTGATTCTGTGATTCTGTGAAACTTTCAAACATATATAGAAAGTAGATCAGAGCAGCAGCTACCTGTAGCTATCTAATTGCAATCATGCTCCAGCTGGTGTTAAGGCCACTACGTTTAGGGAGTTTACACACACAGGAGCAGAAGAGTAAGAGGGCACTCTCTCGCACAGGATTTGTGTGTCCCTTACCGAGTAGCACAACCTGAGACTTCCTCTGCTGCTGGGCATCCAAAACCAGTTACAGAAAGGATTTATGACTAGATTTAACTGATCTCAGTGGTCTTCAGATGTACCTGAAGTCAGAATTGTTGCTGACCTTGTCCTTGTCGACTGCCTTGCACTTAGCATCTGTTCAGACTGCAGGCAATTCCCATCCTCTCTCAGCAAGCAATGCTGGGAAGGATTCTGAATTGTCTGCCCACTAATTTTGTAGGAGCAGAAGGGACACATGAGGTATTCTAGGTCAGGCACAGAGTACACCTTACAGCTCAGTATGTTCTGAAGCAGACACACTGCAGAGCAGGGAAACACGTTTTCAAATGCATATCCCCTGCTCCATCTCTTGAATACTACAAAAGGCAAGGAATAGCAAGAGCTGGGGGCTCCCATCTCAAGCTCATACACAGGGTCATGTCTGCCTTCCAGGATAAATGTAACTGTTGGGCACAGGCTTCCTGGCTTGCCCTGACTCATGCTCCTCTGTGCTCAGAAAGAAGAGAGTTTTTAAAAGAATTAGGCACACAGAGATTAACTTTGGCACTTGGTAGGAAGAAAGTATTGCTGAAATTAGGTTCACACCCAATTTTGGAAGACAAATGCCTCTAAAAATCTGCTGCCTGTGGCTAAATAGAGCACAATTCATGCAATCCATCTCCTCTGACTCTCACCATCTACAGTCTGGGTGTCTACACTGGAACTAGTGACTTTAGGCTGAATAGAGGGAAATAGATGCTTTTGAAGAGTGAGTCATCTGATGTATTTTCGGTATCTCCATTAGAAAGAGACAAATGAAGTTCTGGAAGTGCCTGTTTTTTTCCAGTGACTCTTAAAGAAATCCAGATAACTAGATCAGAAACTATCCATGCAGATGAATCTGACTGTGTATACTCAAACACCCACTACTAAGTTGAAATTCACATTATCCAATTTAGGCAGTGACAGACAATGCAAGGCTAACATTTATAGTTTAGCTAATAATCTATGTAGAGGTGGTACAGCTGGTTGGGAAGGAACAAACAAGCAATTAAAGGAGCACATTTTCTTCTCCTGAATTCAGTCTGTGTGTGGTTTTGTTTTTATGACTTTGTCAGAGAAGCAGCAGTCTTTGCTAACCTAGGTCTCACAGCAGACTGCTGTGAAATGTCTGCATGAGGGAAGGCAGAAAAAAATTACATCTAAAAAAGTTAGTTTCTGGGGGGAAGTGGTGGAATGGCAGCTTTCTTTTTGGTCAATAATGCATTAATTAAGGTAGGAATCCAACATCTAAATTTGGTTGCTGACAAACGAGTCCTTCTCAAGCAAATGTCTAAGTTTTCAATAAATTCAGTGGGGTGAGATAAGCTTGCTGAAGACATGCATAACTTAGGTACCTGCTTCTCTCCACTCACTGTAGGAACCCCTCAAGGTGATCTGCCTAAATCAGATGTCAATCCACCAGGGAGCAAGGAAGCTGCTAGGAGTTCCTGGGGCCATCTGCTCAGAGTGAGTACCCATCACCACATCTTCTGTTCTAGCAACTGACAGGGCTAGCTCACTCCTTGCCTAATCTGGATGGCAGTGGCACTCTTGCATGTGAGATTAGTGTGTATCTCTCCCTACTTCTGAGCAAGTACAGGTGACTCAATTAAGCACCTGTGAATTTTTCAGGCTAAGAAGGGAGTTATTTCAGGAATATAAGATCCTAAAACACTAGAAAACAGCAGACCGAACCCTTGTTTGGATCTTCAGACAGTTTTACATGGCTCAGATCTCACCAGATATCACAATGTTCAGTATAGGTCACAACTTAAACAGATGTTTCCAAAGGTCTGTTATATTGATTGCACAATGAAATCTCAGCTGTACATATATTATTCTCTCATTTTACATATTTTAAGCATTTCAGTGGATCATTTTTAAATGAAATTACTGTATTAACTCATATGTGCCTGCAATTTCTGTGTTCTCAAAAAAGCTTGAAAAGCACAAAAGCAACTGCCTTAGTTTCTATTAGTGCTGCAATACTATATGTGAGGATATTATTGTAACATTAGATCTATCACATATATCCCATATTTGAGAAACTGAATCTGGAACTATTTGGATATTGCTTTCCCGTTTCCATCTTTGTTTTCAGCAATACTGTTTGAAATTAAATACATTCATATCTTAAGTTCCTAAAAATTAAGTCATCTTTGTATAGAATCTAAAGTAGTGATATCTTGGGTGACTGCCCAAATATTTAATCCATACAAAAGTTTTATTATTGATGTAGCATTTTTGCTAAAGATAGAAAGTCAGCTGCAGTCACAGACATCATATATACTCTGGTATATATGGTCTGGCGCAAACTTTTACGTATCCTAGATTTCTCTAACAAATGTTTCATTGAGTGTCAAGTTGCTGTTATACTACTTTAAGATATGTAATAGGAAGTAAGGAGATGGAAACTTGTGAAATCTATCCTCCAATTTCTTCCATGGAAAGAATATTAAAGAATATTGTAGGAATACTCTGCCTGGTCACATTTACCAAAATCTGTCCTTTTTCTTTTACATTTATATGCTGGTCTTAACAATGTGCTTCATTTATATGCTGGTCTTTTGCTGAGAATAGCCCTAGGTAAGCACTTTTCACCTAGGCTGTTTGTGAATGACTCAAACTCTATAGAATATTCACTACTCAAATTTTTAGTCTAAGAACTGGTTCAATTCATAGGACTCCCTTATGTTAAAATGTCTTCAAACTGTTTCCAGTTCCTCCGGTGCTGAGCGTAGCACATTACTTATCACAGAATCACTCTGGTTGGAAAAGACCTTCAAGATCACCAAGTTTAACCATCAGTTGTTACTGTGCTTCCAACAGGGCACTCAGTTATGATACAAGAAAGTCTTGAAGGATCCATCATTTCCCTTGATAGTCTACTTGAACAACATTCATATCCCTCACAGTTAAAAACATGTGCTTTATTTCTAATTTTTATTGTATGTCTTTATCTTCCATGTTCTTATTATGGCACCTGGAACTTGTCTATAATCCAGTTTATGTGATGTAATGGCTTACCCATGTGTGACATTGACATTTCTTTAGCTCCTGCATACTGTCAGCTCTTAACAAAGCATTAACCTCAACTGGATGTGGTATGGGGAGCAATAGTACAGGGAACATAGATTGTTTCCACCTCCTTTTAGCACTGTCTGTGAAAGCTCATCTCTGAGCTGCGTGTGCAGTTGGTAGTCCACACATTCAAAACAGGGCTGGATCCACTCCCTATATCTTCCAGATTCTCTCTCTTTCTTAGGAAAATGCTATCAGTAACCTCTAAATACAGAGGTGGAAATCAAAGAGCACAGATGCTTTTACACAATCACTTTCAGCCTGGCTTGTTCCTATGGTGGCACATCGAAAGCCTGCTGTGTGCAGGCACACCTGGATCGTTTGCAGAGCTTTGCATACAAAATGTCACCTGCTCTGTTTCCATAACTTCAACTTCTATGAACTATGACTCATGCTAACTAGCCTGCACTAGGCTAAGGGGTTTAAATGGTAGAACTATTGATCTACCACTGTGTTACTGATAAGTATGAAAGATTTTTTTTTTTTTAAAGACATGTAGGAAATGTAAAAATAATTACTCATTGATCCAGCTGCCTTTGAACCCCCCAGTAACGCACCTCCCATTGAAAACAGTGGAGGTGAAGTTTCTGTTCCACCCACCCTTGTGCAATTCACCTGTTTGGACGAGGGATTTCAGTATTCCTGAAGACATTTTTAATTGCTTATGATAGCAATTTACTTGCTTATAGAAGAAGACTGAAAAGGGGAAAATACAGGAAAGTTCTTTTGAAATGTTGATGTATTTGAATTACATGGGATAATCCAAGGTTAATTTAAGTGGAGAAAAGAACATCAGAAAGACTTATAGAACATGAAATTATATTCAAGTAAGGATTAACATTATAAATCACAGTAATGGATAGGACAGCTATGATAGTGCATTGGATTTGTATTTGGTTTGTATGCAGAAATTTCATACTTGAGAAACACAGTTTTTACAGAGAACAACAAATGTTATTATCATTATTATACTTTGGGAAAACTACAGAGTCATAAGCTAAGACTGTATGATTTTTTTGCTGAAGAACAAAGAGAACTGTTATCAGAACTAGGTCTCTTGACTCCCACTCTGTTTTTTCCACTGGACCTTATTGAATAATAGATAAATCACAAGCATAAATTTTAAGGAATCCTTTTCTTTTTGTCTTTATCAGATATTGTATTTTCAGTATTTCATTTGCCTAAATGGAAAAGACGAAGCCTTTCTTTGCTGGGTATTACTTCTGTTCCACAAATCTTTAGGACATTAACTGAAAATATTTAGTTGTGCTAAGGGACCTGGTGGAATACTAATACCCGTATTTTATAATTCTGGAATATTTTAAAATTTGAGTTTTAAGTTTTAATGAAAACAATGATATCATAAAGAGGGAATCCAGAGTGGACTTTATGTTAAAAAAGGTGCAGAGTATCTCTAATGTGTACATAGATAGTCTTGCTGCCCTGAGCAATGGGATTACGTTACATTAAGATGGCACCTGTCAGCTGGCTCGCCTTGTTGATTATATCTTTGCTTCTCAGACTGTCAGCTTTTGGTTCACCTTTTTTTTTTCTTGTGGCTCTCCATTCCATCTGATTATAGCCTGAGACTCAGCTGTCCCAAAGCTGCCTCTCCCAAACCTTACATTTGTGTTTGAGAGCTGCCATTCCCTCTCACCAGCTGCTTGCCCCACCTAACAGTTCCTCTTTGTTTCATGCTCACTCCTTTCGCTTATTTATACAATTGTCTATGTATACATTAATACATGTAAATTTAGAATATAATGCTTGTAATGCTTTAGCCCAGAAGCAAGACATCCTAATTTTGAACCTTTTATGTTTATAACTTGCCTTTTCCTTGGCACTAACAGAATCTAGTTTAATTTTCTTTCATCCTGCAAAGAAAGGGCAATTTTTTTACAGCCTCTCTGGAGCTGTTTCTTTCCTCTGTGGAGGTTTGTGTGGTGTACCTACCTCAGCACGGTACAAATTTCAGTGATGTTCATTCCCCCACCTCTGCACGCTGTTGTGCAAGCATTGGGAGCCAGGGATGGGCATGTTTTATAAATTAAAAAGAAATCAGTCAGTACATTGAAGCAATTAGTGTAAATGAGTTCAACAGACAAACAGGCAGACAGAGCTCACTGTGCTGTTCATCTTTTCCTGCCCCCATAGCCTTAAGTGTAGTACAAGAGCTAAATGAACAGAGTGAAAAATGACCACATACCATGGGCCAGGTTCCAGCCTCAGTGACAGAGTTGTAAATCCAAAATAAGAACATAAAATGTACCATCCCGGGTAAGCATGAAAGTCCTTTTAGTCTGTTTAGTTCAGTCCTGGACAACAGTGGACAAAAGCAGAGGCCTAGGACAAGAGTAAGTCAGATAAAGGGATATTTCTCCTTCTGTAGTCTGTGAACTGGAGGCTGATTTAATGGAGACAGAGATTGTTGTCAATGATAGAGTTTAATAGCCACAAATAGACCTCTCATCCATGATTTAATCCCTTCTTAAATCTGTGTATGTTTTGAGGCCCCACAACATCCCAGTGCAGTGAACTCTATAACTTCAGTATGTTTCAAGTGAAAAAGCTCTTGCTTTTCACCAACTGCCTGATCATTTCACTGGATGACCCTTCTTGTATTGTGAGAAACAGGGACCACATGGTCCTGTTTACTGTTACTGTGCCATTTGTAATTTCATGGTAATTTCACTGATGCCACTGGAGGCTCTTTCAAGTGACATTGCTGTAAGGCAAGGTCAGAGCCCAGTTTTTAAAGAATCTGATTAATTCAAAAATCCAGCTGCTACCTTTGTCAGAATAGTCTCCCTAAACATCACTGTTTGCAAGATGAAAGCCCTCAGGAGCATGCAGTTTACAAGGAGAAGGGAGAGAGGTTAGGGGTATGTAACCTGGGAGGTACCTGGAGAAACACTATGCATTTCAAACACATCACTCTTCAAGACATCCAGATGGCACAAAGCAAGGAGCCTGTTCCACAGGTATAGCTAGGACCAGAGTTGCATGCAGGTATGTAGAATTTGCAGCAACCCTTAAGGGACTGGAAGGTTTCTGCTTTCGGAAAGCTGGGAGTGAAGTTGTGCCTGACTCCTGGAGTTCATGACAACTGTTGCCCTGCTGTCTCCACACTAGCCTTTGCAGTCCTCACCAAGCATGACCATCCACACTATTCTGGCCTATAGGGCACTCTAGTTCACTTCTGTTTATAGTTAGACTAAGCTGACATTCAGGATTGCTCCAGACTGAAGAAGCCCATGTGTTTCAATGCATATTCAAAAGGCCATGTAGTATGACAAACATCACCACATTCTTATGTCAGGCCCCTGTGGGTCATATTTCTTCAAATATCATCAGATAGGCTGCACACACAGCCAATGTTGCCCAGACCTCTGACCCCAAGGATACAAGCCTGTTTCTGGCAGGAGAATCATATATTTCTAGTCACATCATCCAAGTGCACATGACATCTTAGCCTTGTAGTGGCACCTGTGTGATGACCACTAGATACCTGATACCTGGTTGTTCTAGGCATTCATTTTATAAATGTTAGATTAGGACTAGATTAAAATTTAAAAAAAGAAAAAAAAAAAGAAAAGGAAAAAAGCAACGCCATCACCACAAAGAAAAATGCTGAGTCTTCAAGGCTGAGTTTAACAACTTCCAGTTACAGTCAAGGGAAAGAAGGACATCTTCCAGTCTCCAAGTTTAAGGATGCATTCAAAGTCTGGGGTGGCACACCATTATAAAATCAGTTATAGCAGGCTGTCCAGCATTTGAGAAAGGACCTCCAACAGTCAAAGCCATATTCACCATCCTGTTGAGGATGGCCTCCCATCACCAGCAAGAGAGTTTTCCCTATAGAAAGACTACTGGACTCATATCTTCATGTTCACTATTCTAATATTGCCAGTTGTGAAAATATTCTACTAGTAGCATCCAAGTAGATCCATTTAACAGCTCGGCTTTGTTTCTTCTGCTCCAACACTACTTATCAAGAATGTCCCAGGGCTGACTTTGCAGCAGCCAGATCATCTAGGCTCTCCAATCTGCTACAGAAATATCCCAGATTTCTCTTAACTCCTACCCTGATGTGAATAGCTGACTATTCTGTATAGCTATGTAAATGTTGTATAGCTATGTAAATGTTTTGGAGAAATCAGTTTCCGGGAATATGTGTATGTGCTGTTGAAGTTGACACCAGAAGGATCAGTTCCCCTCCAGCAGCAGGATGATGAGCAAGATATTAGTGAATCAATTGGTATTCCCAAATGCAAAGATGGAGGGGCCCACAGTGGAGCATCTCTTGACAGGATATAGGTGGACAACATTGAGGAAATAAATATATGCACAAGAATACATACACATCCTCAAGTTCATACTACTCTCTTTTCTCTTAGCAGACTTTTGGTTATGAATATGACATGCCTGTGTGACTTAACAACCTTCAATTCACAGCACTTGTAATATATTCACAGGAATTACAATATACAGGCAAACATATTTAGCCCAGCAGCCTGCTGTACCCCTTCACTCAAAAAGAGAAGATGGAACACTGCACAAAGGAGCAATGAGCTCATCTCATGCTTTCTCTGTAGAATAATTGCAAAATGGTCTCATGGGTTTTTGCATGCTACCAATTGTACACAATGCTTAACCACAGAAACCACCACAATGGTGGGCTGAGATGGACTCATCAATGTTAAGCAGCATGGGTACAAATCATAAGAAATCTACTGTGGTATCTTTGAGAGGGTGGTAGTGTCTTGCTTTTGTAAATGAAGTCTAGGAGACAGATGTACTACTTCTCCAGAACTGATATTAACTCCTCAAATAAGGCTGTGAATGCATCCCTCTGAATCCTGAAGAGCCCACTGTAGGTTCCAAAACCAAATTAACAGTGTGGCCCTTGAAAAAACTGTTCAGAACAATCTTGGTGCCCTGGTCACTTTTCAACAATTCAGATGTACTTGTCAGGTGTTGAAGTTAGCTTCTAGCATCAACCAAGACATCATATAGCTTGGAGGAGCCACACGCTTTGCACTGCATCAGTGCCACTAGTGTTTCCCACCTGTCTTTTAGTAGAAAGAAGTGGTGAAAGATCAGCAGTGTGGCATATTGACTTGTACTGTTTATCCATGTTTCCAAACCAGTACTGGTAACTGCAAAATGAGTTATTTGGGGTTTTTTAAAGCTATTCTCATGACATCCACTGTCTCTAACATTATTTCAGATCATCATTTTTTGAAGATTCTTTTTGGAATATAGGTTTAACTTTTAGTTCCCGTTTTGGAGATAACATGATATAAGCTCTTAGTTACTAACATAAACACAGTTTGAGAAGAGCAACAGACAATTTCTTTCTCCATGATGTCTAATTGCATATCAACAGTAAATTAAATAACCCTTCATCACTGAATTCTCAACTAGAAGACAGCAGAGGCAATATTAGAGAGATACCCATGGTCCATCTGATCCTTGGGCTTTGTTGCTGTCTGGGAATCGACTTTGTAAGTTCTTAAAACTGGTTCTCTTTTAAACCATTCAGGGAATATAATTGTGATACATGGAAAAGAATGAGGAATAATAAAATAAAAACTACTGCAAAATATTTAAATACATTAAAATTAATTTATAGATTTTTAATCAATGTGTTCTGATCCAAAGGGAATTAGTCTATTGCCATATAAAGAGTTAAGATTTGGGGCATATGTTCTTCTTTCCTCATAGAGAAATTCTTGAAACTGGTGTGAGAATAAGGGAGGGAAAGTGTGCATGTGTACATGTTTGTCCGAGAGACTGATCTGTCTTCAATTCTTCCTTAACTCCACTAATCCAGTGTCTTCCTCTTTATCTGTCATGAAACTGTGTCTCTGAAGAGTTCAGTGCCTAAAAACAGACAAGTCAAGAACTCTTTGGTTTAATGCTTAGTACATATAAATTGAATCAACACACCAGGAAACCCTAATTCCCTATGAAAAAGTTTCCAAAAAACCTGGCAGTTTCTTGTGCCCAAGGTAACATAGAGTGGCACATCTTCATCAGAGGCAGTGACTCATAGCTAGGGCTTGAATTACTGAGAGGGGAAGGATTATCTTATCTGTTAGCTGTATCAAGCTAAGAGAGATAGAGGTGCAACCTTACCCTTAATATCCTACTAACTGCCAAAATAATTACATCATGGGCAAAAAGTAGAGACGAAAAGTACTTACATCAATTTCTACTCTTATTCAGTTTATGTCTTCTGGAAAAAAAAGTCTGTTTCTTGTATCAAAGGTCTCAGGCAAGTTTCATACTTTACAATCTGACAACTTCTGCATTTTCAATGTAAAATACTTTTTTTGAAAAAATATAGTGATGCTGCTGTTATTTTCTCATCCTCTCATTCAATTATTTTTGTTCTTTAAATCCCTTCACAGGATATTTAATCCTGTGTATATTTTGTTCACTTTTAGAGTTTCATAATGAAAGATGGTACAGTTAAAGCTGCATTTTCCATGCATTCAGCTTTCTCCAAGTCATTGGTCATTTCTAGCAGTGGACTACTTGTGTGGCTATTGGTAAACACAGACATCTACGGAATTCAGCTGACTGGTATTATTAAAAAAAAAAGGAGATTGGAAGTACGGAGTGCAATCATGGCTGTTTTCACTGGAGAAGGTGGACAAAATATGTGAGCTTGCAATAAACCTTGAGGTCAGCAATTTCTCTACTATGGTCAGCCAGACTGCATTTTTCATTCTTAAACTAAAGAAAAATGTTATTGTCAGAACCAGAGTGTAGGTCAGGAAAATCTGCCACTGTGAGAGATGGTGATGATAGTCCCAGCTCTCAGCAATCTCAAGATCAGGCAGAGATAGGATGCCAGCATCACCTCCTCATGGCATCCCACATCTGTGCAAGGTAGTGCCCAAGCTCAGGTGTGATGGGATGTGGGGGCTGGGTGTTGATTTCTCTCTGTGCCGGCTCTGCTGTGCACCCTTCGAAATCCTCCTGCAAGCTGTCTTCAGTACCATGCAACCGATTTGCAAGGGCCCCACTAAGCAGGTAGGAAAGTCCCAATTTGTCACCTAAAGTAGACACAACTTCCTATGGCATAAGGTATATTCAAAAGCATTTTCTCCTCTCCCTAGCAAATAGTCAAAGTAGAAGAAATTGTCTATTCAGGGCTAAACCCTTCAGTTACAGCATTCCTGAAAGTCATTAACCCTGCAACAGCGTTCGGACATGATATGATTTACAGCCCACAATTTTTCCTCCCATAGGTTTTCTTTCTCTCTCTCCCAAATACTAAGTGGCTGGGATGTTACTCAGAAAAACTGGAGGGAAAAAGATTTTAAGAAAGAAGTAGGAAAGAGTCACCTCCTGGGAGAGGGCAGCATGGGAATTGCTGTTGGCAGGAGCATGAGGCCTCTGTGCAGGAGAGGTGATGAAAGAGAGAGTTTGCAAGTCAGCAGATGGGAAAAGCTGAAACTCAAAGCTGTTTGTTTTCAAAAGCAGACATGGTGGGAATTACAGAAGAGACCAGACAGGTTTGATATTTTGAGAGAAAGGCTGGGGACTCATTGGCTGCCACCCTGACTTCCTTGTGAACATCAGAAATGACAGTGTCCTCCTAATGATGTCTGAAATTATTTTTCAAGAGAGGAATGTCTGATTGCCCTTCCCAACACTTATTTTGAGCATCAGCTGTGTTGCAGTAAAATATCAGCCATCCCCTTGGCTCCTATATAAAGAGAAGGAGAAAAGCAGTTAAAGATTTAACCCTTCATTCTTCAGGAGCCTTCTGCTCTTTTATCACCACACTTTTTTTTATGCTTTCTTACTTTAACTTTTCCTTTCTTCTCTTTTACCCAGAAATATTCATGACACATCTAAATGTATGAAACTCTCTGCACATACTGGTTTAAAGTCTTCTGCTGTATGAAGTTACACTTTTTAGAGCAGTGACTGACAGGTGACACTGCTTTGTTAGGTGTGGATCTGCACAGTGGGAAGACAAGTTATCAACTGCTAGTGACAGACATAGAAAAAAGGAAGAAGACAAAAACTGCCAGAATATTGCAAAGGACAGATAACCCCAGGCCATTTTTTGTGTCAGAACAGCAAGTTTAGCTTTGGGGGAAAGAATTGTTCTTAATTGAAATGTTCGTAATTAGATCTTCATTATGCTGTGGTCCAACTCTTGACATCTCATAGTCTAAACTCACTTGTCTTCAGTGATGTTATTTTCTATATATCTGTGTCCATATGCATATGTGTATATATATGTACTTGTAGACATCTTCTGTGAATAATCACTATCCTCTCCAGTCTTTTAGAGGAAAAAGAAATGTGTATTACTGTAACGGCTATAGTAAAAATTCTGGCACACTGGCACTGACCAAGTGTTTCAGATTGAAGTGTTAACACCAGAATGTTTTTTTGCTGTCGTAACTTGATGTCTGCCTTCCTCCTGTCACAGCTGGCCAGTACTGGTAGCTGACAGCCAGGAGGAAAACAAGTACCTTTCTGCATGTGTATTTGGTCCCCTCAGGGCTGTAACTACTGTTTTACACAAAGTAAAAGTTACAGCAGGAGGGGCTGATTCTGATAATCATTTTACAGTACAGAGGTCAGAAGGCTGGAGACACAGAAAGAGGCAAAAGGGGATTGTTTTCATTAGATCTGAGAAGAAGACCAAGAATGGCTGATACAAGTCAAATTAATTTTAGGATGGACTTTCAGAAGAAGCTTTCTGAGTAGTTAGGTCCATGAAAATATGAAACAGCTGTGTTTTAGGGGTTGTTGTGTGGCTGACGCCATTTGAAATGTAACTGGACAAAGAGCTCGAGTGTATACTCTAGAAAACAGTCATTTGGCACTGGGATGGAATAAATGACATAATAACATGTCTTTTTCCTTGTCTAATTTCTGTGGTTCCATTATTAATTAACAATCTTCCGCCCGCTAGTCTTACATTCACTGTTATAAAATCCTGTGGTGTAAAATTAATCTGACTCCAGTGCAATTAGAGGTTTGTGCGAGTAATGGCAGTGATGCAGCAACAACTAGCCCTGAAATGTGAAAATGAAGCTTTAAGATGATAGAAAAATGAAGCAAGGTTTTATAAGAAGCTATTTGTAAATTCTTTCTCCCTGCAGTGTAGTCAATGCAGTCAGTACTCTACATCTTAAGTTCTTTAAATCCTGTATCCCAAATCCATGTTCCTACAAACACCCAGACACAAATGAAACTTGGCTCCCTTGAGGAGATTCATTGACCTGATTGGGATTACTCCTGCGTAATGGTATACCCTTTTTGTCATAAAGCTGGAAGACCTTGTACAGACAGTAACCAGACTGCTACAAATCACAGGGATGTGCCCAGTGAGTCATTGGCACAGCATGGCATAGAGCTCAGGTCTAGTAAATCAACTTGTTCACTTCAGGAAGAAAATGCTTTAAGTGTTTTTACACAGTTCATGAGAAGTTCTTTTTATTTCCAACGAAATTACAAAAAATCCAAAAGCTGAAACATCCACCTAGAACGTGACTTTACAGATGCTTGTTTAAATAAATTTTACTGGTATAAGGAATATATGTGTTTTTATGTATATTGAGCCATGAGGTCTAAGAGAAACAATTTTATGCCAACAATCTACTAGTATACAAAATGTATACTAGGAAAGGCACAAGACTCCAAAAACTGAAAATCCACACTGGCAGTATTGGAGAGATTTATGGTAGAAAACTAGAAACCTTAGTTTGTCTTCTGATTGTCTAGGTTTAAGATTGTTTAAGAATATTCTTTCCACCAAGTTTAGCACATGGCTGACATACACTGCTACCCAGATAACTTCAGAAATGGCTTTAGCTATCACAGACTCAGAAGCAAACCTGAAACTCAAGTCTAATATTACCTTAATGTGTCTTGTTTTCAGCCTAACAGGAAAGCAAGCCCCCCTCTGCATGGCCTCCTCTCTGCCTGCCCACTTGCAGCAGAACTGTATTTACACCCATAGGTTCACCACTAAAGATTTAGGGTTTAACAGGAGGCTTTCCTAGTGACCTATGCTCAGTACAAACCATTTCACCTGAAGGCAGGACTATGCCTAATAATGCAAAAAGGTCTATTTTAGCCACTGCCATCATGCTTTCAGACATTCCTTGTGCCTGCCAGTCACATGCATGTCCTATCCTTGCTAGGGGACAGAGTAGTTTTGCAATTAGGACTGTGAAATACTGTTGATGAACAGCTCCCATTAACATCATGACAGTTATTCAATTAAGCAAAGACAAAATGAGATTTTTTCTCACACTTGCAAGTGTGAGTCTTACCTTTTGGAAGCTGGAACAATAAAAGATGTTGTTACAGTCACCCACTGCCCTGGGCAGCAGCAAGTCAGAAATGACAGTGCCCATCCTGCCAGAACTCCTTTAAAAACAGATTGCACAACAGCACTGATAGCAGTTATAATTGTAATAACAACATAGATAATTCTGTGTGTAACATAGCAATTAAGAAAATCTCAAGCATTTTCTGCAGTGTCAGAACTCATTGAATCATCAATGGAGGCTTCTGGAGAGAAACAAAAAACCGCAACTGTAGGTGTTACAGCTATCAATGTGTCACTTTTTTATTCTCTCTTAATGGCAGGTTTTAACCTTAGAAAGAAGGAGGAGAAGCTTTTACTTTCCAGTTTACCTCAGCTTAAATGATTTCTTTTTTTTTTTTTTTATATTTGGATGACTTAAAATGCACTTTTACAACAGAAAGACTCTCCTTGCAAAGTCCCATTTTTAGCCAGTTTCCCATGATAAGTCTAAAATGGTTTTTACTGTGCTCCCCCTTCAACAGCCCTAACTGCCCAATAAAAGACCAAGATAATTAGATTTATTACTTTACCCTATTTATAAATTTTCACAGGAAACAATTAAAGTCAGAAATAATAAATGTTTCATATTTACAATTTCATTGTTGGTCTCTTCCCTTCCCACCCATTTCTTACTTAGAGAAATCATATTTGCTTTCCTTACCCTTAGAACTAGATTTTCTTTCATAAAATCTGGCCAGGTCTACAGTAGGCTTATTTTCCAGCACAGCAGAATCAACTAAGGTTATTTTTATTCTAACCATTTTTTTTTTTTTGTATTGCCAAAAGCTTGGTGTAGATATGGTTACACTAGGATGGAAAGTGTTTTTACCAGTATAATTTATTCCACTTGGGAACCAGTATTTTCTGTACCAGCAAAATTACTTTCTTTTCTTTTCTTTTCTTTTCTTTTCTTTTCTTTTCTTTTCTTTTCTTTTCTTTTCTTTTCTTTTCTTTTCTTTTCTTTTCTTTTCTTTTCTTTTCTTTTCTTTTCTTTTCTTTCTGGCCAGTAGAAGCTGCACCCACACAAGGATGGCTTGCCAGGACAGTTATATTGGTAAACTTTTCCTCATGCTGACCTGGTCTCCAAAACAGCATTGCATAAATAATAGAGGCAGGTGGGAGCAATCATAAGTGAATGCCAAAAAACTGCAGCTGAGTTCATTCTTATGTCAGAAGCACTGCGGTAGTGTGGTTCTGTCAAGGGTCAGCTATTTTGGGCCGGGTGGAGAAAACTGCAGAAGGAGATGACACACTTCACCATGACTTAAATTCTGCCTTTGGAAATAACTTTACAGTTAAAGCTGCTTTGAAAAAGAGTAGGACCAGGTTATGGCCTGACTCCAATTCCCAGGTGGTCAAGGGCTAGAAGAGATAAAACAAAAGGAGAAGCTCTAATGGGAGTAGCTGAAGAAGAGGAGCACCCTTTTTAGTCAAGCCAAGGAAGAAAAGGAGATGTGTGGGATGCTGACAGAGGGAGACAGGAACTTAGGTGGATAGGCCAGTATGAACACATAGCTCTTTGAACATGTCTCTGTACTGGCTCCCGGTGTACGTTGGATGAAAACCAAGGTACTTGCTATAATTTAAAAGCCATGGTTGGTTCCATTTCTGGTGGTCTCCAGCACTGCCTCATCCTCTCTTGTTGTCTTTCGCTGCAGCTTCACTGTTACTTCCAAAGGCTGGACTCCAGCAAGGAAATATGTGCACTTCTTGAGAGAAGACTTTTTGTCTGAAATTTGCTAGTTAATGTAGTATAGTAGCATCCAAAACAGATCAGTTGTTTAGTTTTAATGTCCGGTTTTTAATGTCCGGTTATGTGTTCATTTTTGCTTGTGTTTAATTCATGTGTATCAGCCATGGTGGTTCATTTTCAAGAGATGTGTCTGGCATAGCCAGGGATGATCTCCGCTCTGAACCAAGTTTTCTGAACTACAGCAGTTGTTAACAAATGTTTCTCTGAGCAGCTGTAAGGCACCTGGATATTTTGATGAATATCACAGTCTAACCAAACTAAATAATGCCTATGATGTAGAACATTAACAGATAACCTGAGTATCTACTGCTGGTTATGACATTTGTAAATTTATTCATGGCTTTGCATAAATAATGGATGTTGTAAGTATTTAGATATTGTCCTTTTCTGTATGAAAGAATAAAAAGCAAAGTGTATAGTGGAAATGCCAGAGTTGCCTTATATAAAACAAAAATTGGGACCATTTGACAATTTTTTTACTTTCTTTTTTACTAAAACCCCAGACTTAACCAAGTGTTGTTCACAGGTACTCCATGATTTTCTGGATTTATAGTTACTTACACTTTAGTGATGGTTAACAAAAAGCTATACCGGGAATTCGTAGTGTGCCAGTGTGTGATGTCTTACCTTTATATGAAGAGAGAGATCATCTTTACTACAGCAATGGAAATTCATCCAGAATGAGCTTGAATCCTTTGCTGTTAATGCTTAGTGCCCAAAAAACATTTCTTGCATTGTGTTTTTACTGCATCCTGTTGGACTCATTTTACAGCCTGACAATGGCATATGGATTGCTTAATCTTTTCTTTTTGTAAAGAAAAGTCAAGACTTGCCTTCCTGCTAGAACAGTGTTTCTTTTGTCAACAGAGGGTTAATGAATAAAATTGTTTTCAAGGTCAGATTGGCAAGTCAGGCTTATAAAAAAATCACCTCATGCTTCAGCAGTGATAAAACAAGAATTGCAACTCAAGTTTTCCTTCTTTCTCTTAAAACTATCTGATTAAAAATATTAATAATGATACAACACTGTGACATGCATGATAAGTTTGAAAACTAATTCATACTATGCTATTGCATCAGTACTAAATTCCTCTATCTGCAGAATAGTGTAAGGATATAAAAAGCCCTCTGTAACAAATGATAAACTTCTATTCAATATCAGGATCAGTTTAGGTGTTTTAACAAAAGGCTCTTGTAATAGAAAAAGATTTTATCTTAGTATATCATATCCTTTCATTTTCTTACTGTTTGATCTTGATAGTTGGAATTACTGTATCCTTTTAACTCCTTATAATTCCCATTGAATTTGTATTCTTGGTTCAAAATCAAAATTGGTCAGTTAGACAATACCTGGTAAAGCATCAGTTACTGATGGCTTCTGTAGATAATTTTGTTGTTTGGCCAGCAAGGCTCTTAAAAGCTTTTTAAAATGGCATGTGGATTAAATTGCATGCTGCAAAAGTCTAAAGTTGGGGATTTTTTTCCCTATTGGTATGCTTGAAATAATGTGTATCTCAGTAGATCTTCAGATTATTCTTAAGGGTAAATTTAGTCAGAAATGTGTTTTTACACTTCCATTCTTCATTACTGCCTTCATGTGCCAAACTGCCCCAGCACAGCAGCAAGTAAACAGAAGTAACAAGCCCCGTAACAACCCTGTTAATAGAGGAACCTGAATGGATAAAATTAATGTTTATATAAATTAAAGTTTAAAGATAGAACTTGGAAATATATGTGGTACTCTCAGGCTTCTTTTTTGTGTTATCTTTCATCAAAATACTTCTGGCTCCAGAATATTCAGACTGAAGCACCTCCATCACTTTTGTTTGTTACATTGTGTATTGGAAAAAGAGTCTGTTTTTTTGTAAGAAAGGACTCAAATTATGAAGAACCTGAAATAACAGTCTTCAAGCCATAACTTTCCCCTAGGAGTCAACAGAGACTCATCACTTTCCTCTCTCTACTCTCTATGATAAAGCTAATGGTATAGATAAACCATATTCATATTTGAAACACACCAGTTTTGTCTCATTCTGTTCTATGCATGGTGTATTAAGATGCATCTTAGGAAAGTGGAATGCCTTTGAGGGTTTTGGGGTAAATCTGGTCATCTGCTGTCTTCTAGCTAAGTTTAGATTACAATAAGAATTTGAGAATACAAGATACTATGTATAGCAAGGGATAAACACTTGAGAATGGTAACTAAATCCTCCATTTTGGAATTATCACTGTGACCAACTGCCCATGAAATGCTTTTCATTTTAATGTATAGTGTGTCTGTATATAATTCTAGATCTGTATTTATATCTGCAGCCATATGCTGCTAGATTTCCATCTCCTGTTCAGACAAATTACTTGAGCTGCAGTTGCCAAAGCAAACAGAGCTCTTTTTTTTCTCAAAAGTACTGAACACATAACACATGACGCATTTCATTCTTTCTTATGTGATAACTTCTAAAATAACAAGCTACTAATACGCACAATGGGCAACAAAGTTAAAAACAGAGGGGGTTGTAAGAGAGTCAGACGTTTGTTACTGGCTACGAACTTTTCAGAGAAAGCAAGAGACACATGTGTATGTCTTGTCATAAGTCACCATTTTTTTCTGTACCCCAGATTAGTCCAGAAGATGTCATTGCTTACCTCAGATGGGTTAATGACAGACCCTGCAGAAAGTTTTCTGTAAAACACTGGAGGTTAATGTCTTACAAACTGAGGATCACTGGGGGCAGGTTTGTTGTTTTTATTCATTTTGATGTGGTTTGCTCAGTGGAGTGGGATTTCAGAGCTGGAGCCCAGGCCTTGAAGGAGAAGTTACCAGTTTAATCAGGAATGTAACAAGTTCAGGGATTAATTGCAAGGCAGGGAATAGCAATAGGTTCATTGACAATATCATCAATATATCACTAGACAAAGCTCCAGAAAGGTGTGTGCCATATCTCATTGAAATCTTGTGTTCGCCTGCTGATTTGACAGCAAGCCTTTTACAGTGGAGCAAATCTATATGTATTTTCCAGCCAAGAGTTATGAGTGGGAGTTTTGCCTGATTTCAACAACTTAGTAATCTCTCTTTTGGCTGACAATGAAGCAATATGAATATTTTTTTGCAAATATTTGTCTGGCAGGGGCTCATTTATATTCCACTGCACAAAAATGTTTGAGGATAAATTAAGCAGCCTTGTCAGCTACACTGTCATCAACGTGCTTGTTGTAGACTTACCTAAGTTTTCAAGAAAAAGCATTATTACCTCCTGTTTACCTGCATGCCCTTTGACATCTGATTGCTGCTTGCATGTCAGCTAGAATTCAGTGTGGAAAGTGAAAATTTGTACCAAAAAATAACAAAAACCACTGAGCAGTGTCAATTGTCACACTAATAGTCAATTTGTTTCTAGGGTGAGATTTATCTCAGTAAACTTGTGTAAAAATCAAAAATTGAATTTATCATAGTTCTCTAGACTCCATAGGAAGACAGTAGTTTTTAATATAGACTACAGGAACTTGTACCTAGAGCTGCCCTACACCTTAAGACTAAACTCAGTGCTTTCTCTTGTTTCTCAAAATATTTGAGTTAGGTAGTTTCCTACTGAGGAACAAAGCAAAGGAGAGTACAGTAAATCTCAAAAGTTGTATTATTCCGTGAATGCTAATGGGGTCTAAAAAGATAGTATCTTACAGGAGATGTATGGAATTCAGACTCCTTATTTTGGAGTGTTGTCACCCTCTTTCACTCTTCATGGGGAGAAAGGAAGAATGAAGCCCTCTGTTTGGACCTCTTCAGCTGAATAAGGTCCAAGAAAACATGCATTAGTGAGGTGGTGTCCCTTCCTTCTAGCTACTCTATATTCACAGGCCACAATGACTGAGTCGAGGTGATCAGTGACAGCATGAAAAGTGTATATTGAAAAGTGTATATTCCTTTTTTCCTTTTTCCATGAAGAGGAAAAAGAGAATTATTCTGAAGAAGAATGATTGCCTAGGCTGTGCATACACAGGCTATATTCTTACAACAAGAGTATCTCACACACTCTGGGGGGTATAAAAGGCAGAGGTGTAATCTCATGTGGTCCTGTTTCCTCTTCTTTAGTTGCTAGAGAGGTAGGCTGCTCCAGCTACTCTCCACAGTGCCACAAGTATTCCACATCTCTCAGGCACTCATACTACAGTGATCTGACTTGCCCTCTGGAGATGGCTCATCTTTCTTTCCTCCTCCAGCTGTAGACAAAAACAAGATTCCTGTCTTGGTCCAGACAGCTTTAAATTATTAAAGTTGGCTCAGACGCACTCTACAGTTTGTTAGTGGAACATGGGTTGTCCAACAGAAAAGAGATCTCCCAACTGAAACTGTGTGTAATTATTGCATCCTGTAGTGTAGGGCAATGTCTCTGCCTTCTGCTAATTGAACTGAATAAACAGCAGCAAAACCTTTGCCCTGGCAAGCCTGTATTTTCTCTATCCTGTTGAAGTGAGGTTGCCAGCCCTGTATAAGGAAGTTTACTAACCATTCAGACAATTCCAATGTTCACATGCAGGATTTCACAACTGGGTTTACTCTCACTTACTTTCCACTTGATATAAAACATAAATGTAGCTAAATGAGGTTGTTAGGCATGGTCAGAAAAAAATGCATTGTTCATCCAATATGTGTACATGCTTGAAAAAGAAGGAGCCCTTAACAGAAATAATTGAAAGATGGAAAAAAGAATCTATGACATTTATTTTTAGATACTCAAATGTAATTAAGCCTGATGTTTTGATAGTATTAAATAATGAGCTATGTTAATGTAAGAAGGTGCCATCATTCAAACTTAATTGTGTGTCTCTAGGTTTCTTGTACCAACTGAGTCCCTGAATTACTTGAGAGTTAGGGGAATGAATTGTAGAAAGTGATTCAACTATTATCTTAAACACAGTTCTCACAAAAGAGTACATGGGAAAAGTGATAATTTCTCAACTTATTTGTTCCTTGTCTTTATACTGAATCACGTGCTTACTGGCATTGAATTACCATCTGACTATGAGGTAGTCGAGATACTTTAACCAGGATATATGTAAATATATTAATTTTAAAGTTCCCAGATATGGCGGATTAAATCACACAGAATCACAGAA
>VZRW01006192.1:629323-658631 GCA_013398125.1 Aegotheles bennettii | reverse complement strand
TGGATGGATGGATGGAGAGATGGGTGGATGGATGGAGAGATGGGTGGATGGATGGAGAAGTGGGTGGATGGAGAGATGGGTGGAGGGATGGATGGATGGAGGGAAGGGCAGCAGGGATGTTAAAAGTCAATATCTCATTTTTCCTCAGATCAGCTGCCAAAATGGTGACAATGTCTCCAGCACTCAGTGCGTTGCTCCAAGCTTTACAAAACCATGATCACGACTTGCAGACTGTTGCTGGCTCCTGTGAGGTGTGCGCTTTCCAGCTTTGCTCACACAAATTAAAAACACAGTTAAAAACTAAAGCCACTTTCAGCTGCCGCTTTCAGGCAGACATCAAATATCAGATGCATCGTGGCAAAATGCAATCTTGCCAGTTATGGATGCTTGAACTCAGCTCCCATTTTCATGGTATGCTTCAATGGTTATTGAAATTAGAAAAATGTTATGAAGCCCACTGGACATAACATGCCGTAGGATGCAGCAGTGGCTGGTTATTGCTAATCTAACACTAACCAAAAGTACATTTCTTTTGTAAGGATATGAACCTTAAAAAAATATGTTCAGACAGATAACAGAACTTAAGGCAATGCAGTGCATAAAAATCAGGCTCCTCATTTTCATTTGTTGTTCCACGCAGACTGCTTCATGAGCCTTGGGGCGCTTATGTGTTTTAGTTTGGATCAGGGATGCACTTTTTAAGTAAATGCTGTCATCATCTCTGCTTACAGTGCTTTGATTCACAGTGTGGAGTGGTGGTGGTGGAGTGCACAAAGTAGATCCTTTTTGGATGAAGCTAAACTGTCAGAGATGCTCCAGGAGAGCACCTAATGGATTCCAGCCACAAATGAGCACTCAATGGGACTCGAACTAGTCAAACACTAGGAATCCCTGAAACATGTATAGCTTGGAGATGAGGCCCTCAGCAACAACTGTTGCACTCTACAGGTCTTCTGTTAGGCCTTGGTCCTTAGCAGTGTAATTAAAGACTTAGAGCTTTGTAGCTCAGAAGGAAGGTCCCAGAGGATTTCTAATGTAACATCTGAAAGACCTGATTCATGGTTCACAGCAGGCATTCAAACCGATCTTCTGAGACTTTGATGCTTAGAAGTCTGCCAACACTCCCTATTTGTATCTTCCTGTATTGTTGTGTCGGGAGCACATCATGTGATCTATAGCTATAAGGAAAACTTGGAGTTCAAGATGTGAGGCTCTTCTCTAAAGGGTAGAAAAAGTACTACCAGTGCTGCTACTGCAGATATTGTCAATGGCTTTTGTGGTCCTTAATTATCCCCCTGTGTCTGTAAATGATTCCAGGATAGAAAGCAGTGGTGCTACAAGTTAAAAATTAAGATAAATGACTGGCTAATGCTTTCATGCTCAAAAATAACTAAATGAATTTCCAGTAGCATATGCTAGCAATTAAAACAATTTTTTTCTATCAGTGTATCTTCTCATTTTAATGTGAGGCCAGATTGTAAGTGACGTAGTACAAGTTGGATTTTCGAGAGAAGGCATAGAAAGAACCACTGCTGTGGCAAACATCTGAGCAGAGAACTGTGGATTTTTTGTTATAACCTACACAAAATGAATTTCCTTTTCCTACAGTGCTTCTCATGAGTAACCAGTTTCATGCACTAACATGATGTAATTAATATTTTTACTGAGATCTGCCTTCTTTTGGATGTTTCTTATATGTGATAGAGAAGATAGAACACTTTATTATAAGCTTTAACTTTGAGTTTTGCTTCAATAAGGAGAGCAATCCATAATTTTCGTGCCTGAAATCAAACATCATAGCTCACTTGTCTTCTGGGTTTCTTCAGTGTTTATCATAATATTTTTCTCCTTCATCTTGTGGTTATAACAGAAATGTTAGAGCACAACAGATTTTTGTCAGCATTTTTTATCATAACAAGGTACCATTTTTAGATATTTTTTCCCATAAAAAGGAGGGGAAACACCCAAGTTTGGGCCACCTAGGTGTTTTTCCCAGGGATTCCTAAGGGCATTGTGCAGTCATCCAGGCCAGTGACAAACATGTGAAGGCAGCAGCCAGATTGCCTTGGCTTCCTTTTTTGGTCCCACAAACTATCTGGCTTGGTGTCAGGCTGGCCCTCCAGTGCAGATCAGAGCAGTCTGATCTGTTCCGCTGGATATGGCGTGAAGTGCCAAGTCCTACACATGTCCTCCCTAGGAGAGCCTGTGAGTCATCGTGCCAGCAAGGCATACAGGCAGTCACTGGTCTGATGGCTAACCGATGTGATACAGTCTCGGCAGGACAGAGCTGCTTACCCAGTGCATCCTTATCAAGTCACTGACACTAAGAGACAAGTAGGAATAAATTTGATGTAAGCATCAGTGGAAGTGGATGGCAAGAGGATACTGAGTAAGTAGCATTTCCCAGACAACGTAGAGAGGTATAAATGGAAATATGTGGGACAAGAAACTATCACAGCATTTTAAAAGAGCCTTTAAACAGGCAAATATCAATGAGAGTCTTGCCTAGCTGAAAAAGTGCAGAAATTGGCACATGGATAGGAGCAGATTATTCATTTATTCTTTCTTGCAGTGACATTTTGTTACATACAGAAGAAACAAAACTCATGAAGAAGTGAATAGATATTGTTTCTTTCATAGGGTCTTGAGACAAAACAAAAGGACTGATGCTGGTTTTATTATTACTCTCTACAAACTGGCTGTCTGATTCCCAGGAACCAAGCTCTCAGTTGAGCAAGCAGTAATTTAAAAATAATTTTATCATGAATTTCCTATACAGGGTTGCATATTTAGTACATGCAATAAGGCTGACAGTCACAATTCTCAGGTGGTAGAGTTTGCTGTAACTGCACTGACATCCTTTTACAAAGCTTCTCTGAAACTGTATATTTTAAATGTGTAATTTGTAAGTACTGCTCTTGAATGGGATCATTTCATTTTTAAGATTGGGCTAACAATCAAAGAGCTATGGCTTTATTCCTCCCTGTGCAATCATTTCCATGCAACAGCTACAAACCAATTTTTTCCTCCTCAATTTGGTGGGCGCTGCAACCATTCTTCAGCCACATGGCAAGTGGTTCACTTCACAGGTTCAATAAGGATGAGGGTTTTCTGCACAACTCCACCACAGAACTGCTAGCTGGTCTGCCCAGCACTTCTAAGCCAAACAGAGCCCTTCCAGGAGGGGGGAACTAACAGAAGAAACAGTGCTTGGTTTGTAAGAAATATTTCTACTGTCTTATTTAAGAAGACTTTTTAGGCTGTGAAAAGATCTAGAGTTTACCTACTCTCTGCCTCTTAGTTTAAAAATAGGTTTTCTGTGCTGCTTAGCCACCTGCTGTATGGTCCTCTTATGCATTACCACTGCCCTTTCTTCTGCCTCCCTAAACATATGTGGGTAGATTGCAAGATACACATTCTGCTTGTGCAGATCCAGGACTCAGCCTAATTATAACCTGCAAGATCAGGATGTGACTGTTTTGACTTGCAGAAGCAAAGATGAATAATTGAGTTGTTAACATTTAATTTGTTTAGATATTCTGAACTCGGTCCACTTTTTTACTGTAATTTATTGTGTTTATGACAGTGCTGATACCTGTTGAAAATGACCCACGTGTGCAAGCCATCATTTGTGTTGTATTTTCCAATGAAGTAAATTGACTTTTAGCAAAGTAAAAACACTTCTGTTGTTCTTTTATTATTCTAAAGTCAGTGTGTTTTTATAACTTCTCCATGACAAGAAAATAGTATACAGAATAAAGTTAAGTAGTATTTCTTTCCAGACTACTGTAATTTAGACAATCTGACATTCCAAAAAACTGTACAGCTTTATTTCAATAATAATGACGAGTTATGGTTAATGGATTTCATTCATTCTAATATGTCTTACTGTGTGTAATAGGTACCTTCAGTGTGCATGTACATAGCTTTGACCACAAGGTATGTCTTTCTTGAGCATAATTCATAGTTTTATGTCAGCATTTCGTTGGAACAAGACAGGGTAAGATGACATGATTGCAGGATGGGTTTCTGTTGCAGTAGTCTGTGTCTTAAGCTCTGAGGGCAATTCCTGTATGTCTATACATACCCATATCTAAATACTCTATTTTCCTTCTCTGACTTCTCCCTCGTATTCCTTTCACAGAATCACAGAATCACAGAATATTAGGAGTTGGAAGGGATCTCGAAAGATCCTCTAGTCCAACCCCTCTGCCAGAGCAGGACAACCTAGAGCAGGTCACACAGAAATGCATCCAGTTGGGGTTTGAATGTCTCCAGAGAAGGAGACTCCACGACCTCTCTGGGCAGCCTGTTCCAGTGCTCTGTCACTCTCACAGTGAAAAAGTTCTTCCTTTCTCTCTTGGTTGAGTTTAGACTTTACTTAGTTATTATTGTTTTCACGTATACCAGCAATATCCCCCACTTGGGACTCTTTAGACCTATTTTATGAGAATAGGTTTCCATAAGAAAGAAGAATCACCCTTCCTCTCTAGAAGAATTAGACTTAGAATTCATTAACTGTCTTAATAAGCCAAGCCTAATGGAGTGACCATGCTGCTACATTTAGCATCTGTATACAGAATCCCAAAACTTTATGTATGTGTTCTAAAATATGAATTTAAATATAGCAGAGAGAGAGGGGTCGCACAACAATATCAACGCAGTTGAAATGCTACAATTTCTACCTACTGTAACATGTATTATCATCACTTTTGTACTTAAAGAGTCCTACTTGTGGACAGAATTCTTATTTAGGTGGATCAGGTGTTATACAAACATCAAATAAGAAGATAATCCCTGCCTGAAAAACCTTGTAATTCAAGAGGTAACAGGTGTGAGAGTCTTGGGAAAGGATGAGGTAGTTCACACAGCATGACAGGCAGTTGGCTAGGCTTACCCAAATCTGTAGCATTGTGGCAGAGGTGAATTTCAACTAGAGATTTTTAAGGAAAATACTGAAGTGGCTTTGTTGACATTGATGAGAAACTCAGCAAGAGCACATGGGAACAGCATGGGAGATAATGTGGATGCGCACACTCAGAATTTTAACAAGCAGATGATAACAATCTCCCTGGGTAGGCTGGATGTAAGAACTTGAGAGATGATATGGTGGGGATAGATTGCAAATGGTCTTGAAAATGAAGACAGCATGCACTGATGCTGTAAAGATGGGGAGAACAAAGAAAGGAATGCAAGAGAGGAAGATTTAGAATCTCCCTGAACGATGATGAATTATTAAGGTAGTGCATGGCAAGGGTAAGTAAACAGATGTTGCAGCAATCAATGTGTGGCATAATGAAAATTCGGATGAGTTTTTAGTATGCAGATGAATGCAAAAAGCCTTCTACTAGAAATGTTAGAAGAAAGTCTTGTTAGGATTGCAGCGTAATTTGGCTAAGAGATAAAAGATGGAGGTGGAAAGTGCAGATAAGTGGCAGGCTAGATATGATTTGTCATGGACTGCAAAGGAGATGCAACCGAAAGTGTTGTTTTAAACATACTGTTCTTGGGGTCATGTCCCTGAAGAACAAATATGAGCCAGATTTTTTGAGACTTTCCTTTGAATAAAAACAGGCAGATCTGGAGTGAAGAGATGAATATTCAAAATAATATGATGAATATTCACAATAATAACTACATCATCATAGGCTTAGATCATCATAAATGCTGGAGGTGGGTCTTGAAAGAACTCCAGATGGCATGAATGGACAAACACACAGAGGGAAATAAAAAAAAAAAAGTCACAGAAACTTAAGGAGATCAATGTTTCAGTGATGGATTATAATTTTTCAACTTTGGTTCAGTTCAAAACCAATGAGAGACATGGGTAAGAGCAGATTGTGTTGTGTCTATGGAGAGAAGGCTAGTTTACAGAGGTTCTTCAGTTTACATGAAACTGAAAAAGAGGTATGTTTAATGAGCTTGGAGATGGGGAAGAGGAGCAGAGCAGTCTGTAGCTGGTGAGAAAAGGGGATCAGAAAAAGAATGGGTTTGGTGAGAGCGTGAGAACTGAAGGAGGAGTGAACAACAGTTTGCTCAGGATGGAAGAACTGAGGCAAATAGAGGAGTTGAAAAAGAGAAATTCTTAATATGTGTCATGGAAGAAGGAAAGGAGTTACAGAAAGGGAAGTGATGGAAAGCAGATGTCTTCATGGAGAAGATCCCAATGTGGAGAGTGAAGGAAATGCAGGAGCAGGATAAGAGGGAAGATGATTCTGGGCAGCAAAAAGCCTGCTTGAGATGACAGATATTCTCCAACTGGAGAATGGAGAATCACTTAACTAGGAAACTGAAAGAACTGAAGGTGGATAAAACAAACTTGTAGCTGGGAAAGAAAGCTTGACTCAGAACTAGCTGTTTTGGAGTAGGAGAGATGCAAAAGGAAAGGGTGAAAAGTGAAACAGGCAGAAAATGAACAACAATCCTTGAGGTAGGAGAAAGGAAAGGAAAAATATGAGAAAAGAGAGGGGAGACAAATACTGATGAATACTGATGACCTGGAAGTTGTGAAAAGACTGAGTGACAAAGCATGAGGGAGAAGACAACCTTAAGTATGAAGCTGAAATATACATGATCATTGTTTAGAAGGGAGGAACATAGCACCAGAGATCTGAGAATATGGCTGATGAAAATCAATGCAAGACAGTAAGCTCCGCTATAGGGTGAGCTGAAGAAGGAATACCGACTGAACACAGAAGGGGACACGGGACTCTTCAGCAAAGAGATTGGATGGATCAGCAAAGTCTTATGTGGGATACGATGAAGATAAAAGAATGGTTTGAGTTGAAATCAAAGAACAAGGCTAAAGAGAAATGTATGAAAAAGAGAATGGAAAAAGAGTATAAGGGATTTAGCCAGGAAGGAGCATAGGCAGGGAGAGAGCAGAAGCCGGTGTGACTACCATGAAATGAAGCTGAGAGGAGAAATGTGTGGTAGAGAGAAACCTCTGAAAGAGAGGGAAGAGAAACAAAAGGATTCAGGACTTGGTGAGGCTGAAGGGAGTGACATAAGAAGAACTCATGGATGACAGGGCTTTTTAGAGACAAAGAGAGTGGGAGGAAAGAAGGGTGTGGGTGTGAAATCTGAAGCAGTGAAACAAGACAGGTAGAAGCAGCAAGAAAAGAAGATGGCAAGACAAAAGGCAAGACAAAATTTTCAGACTTGGATGGTAAAAATAATAGTCCTAAATTCTATTTAGCCATCCCAGTAGAAAGTGTCTTCAAAGCATAGTTCCTCAAAACGTTCTTCTCTTTTCTTTCCAGACATCATTTGCAAATAGTTGCTCAGATATGTGGGCTTTTGTCTGGGGAGGGCAGAAGGAAATGAACTACTGATTCCTACTCTCTCCTGTTCAATGTACTCATTAGGCTGGTGGAAAGGTAGGAAGAAACCATTTTTAATAAAATAGCAGGTGATCGATTTAGCTGACAGAAGGCATAGATATTAAAGCATCATTCCTAAACAAATTTAGATCTTTCTGTTTCATCACATTAGGCAGGTCTGGTTGGATGATATCCACACTAATGCTTAACATGGACTTGGGCTTGAATGCAACCTAAATAGCTGAGACCAAGTTTATTTCAGCAGTCTGCACTGGAGGGCTCTGCTGCTTGATAATGGTGTTGGTTTCTATCTTAGGGTCTTTCCTGTTTCTCCAGCTGCTTCTGCAAATTAGAAGCAGCCATGAAAACTTCTTTCAGTGTGAGCTTTGCTTGGAAGTGGATACTTTTTTTTTCCTGGACGTGGGCCTTGCCTCTTCTCCATGCTTCTGTCAACTGGAGTTTGGGTTTCTATGGAGAGCACGCCATAAAACCATGCCCAGAGATCAAAAGGGAGCTTCCCTGCCTGAGCACAGAACGCCCACTGGCTGAGCGAGTTCCTCCTAATGTTCCCGGCAGGCAGCCTTGGCTCCTGTGAAATTCAAAGTGTGTGTTTTTACATGCACTGCAAAGCTTGGGGACAGGATCCGTCTCGCTCAAATACACCGCTCACTCCTTGCAATAACTTGGCAACTGGGGTTCTTCAGGTGAAGGGGTTCTGCTCTCTCCTGTACAGGGGGATGTGTTGATCTCACCTTGTATGTGCTCAACAAGGTGCTCTCGAGCAGCGTTAGTATTTCAGTCATTATGTCTACAAAAGAGCCTGAAGCTACAAAGCCTGTTTCCAAGATAAGCTTTCTCCTTCCTGTTTTTGAAAAGGGATTTGGTTGTTAGGCTTGGGGAGCCGCAGCAGGCTGTGGTTCTGGTTTGTTTTCTAGGAATGACTAAGAGAGGAGGGGTTTGTACAGTCTGACTAAATTCTGATGACTTTGCTAGCAACCACATTTCTTTAACTGTACATGAGCTTGCTGAAAGTATGTTTTTAATCTTGTAAAACCCTCCTCAATTTCTGATGTTGCTTCTCACACACATCCTGTTATTTTCCCTTTTTAGCTTCAGTCCTTCCGTGTTTGACATACAGGCATTTCCAGGAATATTTTTAAATGGATTTTTTCCAATTTAGCAAACATATTACATTCAAATATTTTCATTGCTGGCTAACATCTGAAGATTTATTGTTTTAAGTAACCCCCCTCGACCCTGGCTAAAAACAACATTTTGTTTTACTGTATGAGCAGCCAGTCATCTTAAAAGCGAAATACATTAAACCAGAAAAATGAAAAACTAATCTGGTAGACATTTTGCTTTCAGGCTATAGCAAGAAGTGCAGAGAGAGGAGTTCAAATCTTGATCAGAATAATGCATATGTGGCATTAAGGACCTGATTGGAGGCTGCATCAGAAAGAAGGTTGTGATTTGGGTCCTCAGAAACAAAACGAAATGCCTGAAAGCTGGTTTTGGTTCAGAATGATGCTTGTTGCAGACTGGCTTCTCTGATGTGATTTCAACTGCATTCAACCATTACAGTGAATAGTTTCTTATGTTTGAGTCCAATCGAGAAACAAAGACATAAGAAAAAAATTGGATGTGAGGACTGATAGTGCGGCTGAAAATCTGAAAGCATAAGGCTTCAGTTCTCCATTGTGGACCACTCCCTGGTGAAACTTACTATCCTTTTCCTCCAAACTGTGTTGGAACGAGTTATCCTGTACTGCAGTGACATCTGCTGAAGGAAAGCGAAAAACGCCTTAGGAAAGCAGCGTTGGCCTCTCAAACATAATGCAATCATCAAAGCTTGAATGTATTTTTAAATACCAAGGGGTTCCATCTTTTTCACTTTGAATACTCCAGAGCTATTATTATCTGATTGTTACTCGGCACCATCATCCAAATATTTCCAGACTTTAAACAAACATATACCTAACTAATGTGTTCTGTGACTTGTTTTGTATGCAAATATTTAGGTCCTGAAAGATTGTGCTTTAGTTTTAGTTCGTTCTCTGTTTGAAAGTGAAAGTGAAGGGATTTTTTTCTCATGGAAAGAGGGGAGAGATTAGAATTTGTGGGGCTGGCAAATATACAAGGTATTCAGGCAGAGCTGGCTGCGACCTGTGTGCCTCAGTGGGTGGGAAGAGGTGAACTGCTTGTATTTGTATCACAATTATGTAGATCATATTTCACAATGTGTTTTCTTTATGCTCTCCTCTTGTCTGCAAGCACTGTTTTCTATGGGAGATGAAAATGAACCCCCATTTTAATTGGCTAATGACTCAATTGTGTTGCAACCAGGCTTTTTGTAGGGGAAGGTCTGCCTTGTTTACTGGTGAAGGTTTGTGATCTGTAGCTGCCCCAGCTGGATACTTCAATCTCCTGTTTCCAAGGGACTAGATTATGGGATCTAGTCTTCCTGCCACTGGCAGCAGTGGTTGCAGGTCTCTGGATCAGGAGGAAAGAAGGATTCATGCCTGCACCTCCGCCCTTCTGAAGCGGATAGCATCTTGTCCTTTTAGTTGCAAGAATCTTGCTGAAGGGATACCTCCCAGCAGAAGAAACCCCATCAGTGTATGCATGTGCCAAACTATCAATGAGGTAGAAAAAAAGCATAATGGAGCTGCAAAATGCTGCTCAATCGAGATTAATGTAGTTTGAAAAAGACCTGAAAATACTGATGAGAAGGTTTTATGATTCTGCTTTCTTCTGCATTTTTCCCAGTCTCCCAGCATGCAACACTTACACCTATAATTAAAACAGCTTGCTGCTATTTGCATTTTCATAAAAGGAGACTCTTCTATCATACCACTCTTAAATCTCCTATTTGATACGAAGTGAAATTTAATTTCAAGGCTTTCCTCTTTGCAGATCATTTAACTCTTAATGGCCTTTTAGCCTAAATCTATCTCTCCTTCTGTCTGAGTACGTGTCTTTCTCCTTTCCTCTTTGTCTCTCTTCCTCATTATTTGTTCACCCTTAAGCCACTCCAAAGCTATTGGAAAGACAGATTGCAAAGACAGAAGCCTGAATTTTGCTACTATGCTCAACAACTCTGGCACAAGTCCCTATACATTCCTTTAAAAAATATGCCTGTAGCTGAAAATCCAGTGAGGGAAAAATGGGCTTTGGGCTACTTGTTAGTTAAATAGTTCCGTATGGTGCTATCTGCACATGGGAGTCATATTTATGGATTTAGATGAATGGTGGAATAGTGCTTGGCATGATATTCTTGGAAGTGCTGAATTTAAGTACATCTATAACATTAAAATATTGTGCATATGCTAATTGCTAGGTACTTTGTGCAATACAACTGAGCAATGCATCCCTTAGAAAATTAATAACTAGCAGCAAAGAATGTCTAACAAGTGGAATTTTCTGTTGATTCTCTCGTTCCCCTTCCCATCTTTCCTTTTCCTGGCAGAAACAGATGGAATTTTATTTTCTCACAATTACTATGAACTGAGACTAACAGCTCCTAAATCAGCACTGAGGAGGTGGAAAGGTGTGGAAAAAAACCCAAACACACAAACCCTCTGTAGCAGTCTGAACAGTGAAATGTGGAAATAAACCTTGTCATATGAATTAACCATGACTGGCATGTGGCTTGTGTATTATACCCAATATAGAATACTATATATATAAAATACATATAATATATTATATATTAATATATAATAAGTATCAGCTCTTCAAGTAATGTGTAGATGTTAAACAATAACACAATTCTGTCCTCCTTCTACTGATGATTAGACCTCCCCAAACTATTATGAAAAAGAGGAGCACTGCCATGTTATATACCTAATGTTGAGGCTTGCAAAGGTGTTTTTCAGCTTCAAAATTGGTGTTTAAGCATGGTCTATATGGAAGCCATTGAATTTCTTAGAACATTTCCTTTATGTTCCTCTTTGTCTAGTTTACTCTCTTCCCAAACTCTGTATTTCCTTTTTGTAACCATTATTTTTTTAAATTGTATTATTTAATTGGGGTGAAGGGGGGGACAATGGTAGTGAACTTGTTTTAAAATCTACTCCAGCTGGCATATGGACATTTTCTGAGAAGCAACCACTTGAATTTCTTGTAGGCTAGTTCTGGAGATAGTCTGGGTGTGCCCAGATGGGATATGTCTGGCCATGATGTGTGATATGTCTGACACACTCCCCAGCTATCCTTCATTTCGAGAAAAAAAGACTTTTTGAACTGATCAGATCAAATATCTTAATTTGTCTAAGCAGGCTATATGGAAAGATGAGGAAATTAATATTCAGAGAAGTAGAAGCTGCTGAAATGCCATTTTCTAAACTTTGGCTGAGGTGTGTGACAGAAGGCCTGATCCAACACTCAGTTTTGTTCCTGAGGAGGATCTCAGTGCAGATTTCCACGTGTGTGGGACCTGATCCCACTGTGGGGAGTGCACACTGCCCAAACTGGAGTGAGGGTTCCCCTTCAGTGTGAAGAGGGTGAGGGTATCCTCTCGAGTGAAGAGCAGGAATGGAAGAGATTTAGTGCAAGGGAGAGAAAATGGAAAATTATGCAAATGAGCATCACAAAAAGGGTGAAATTCTCAATGAACAGCACAGAGAGATCAAACAGGAGAGAGGACCAACTGAGGAAATGTAAAGCATGGACTAATTTACCTGGTTATAATGAAAAGCCAAAATTCAGAACAGACTTCTTCCTTTTCCTGGGTTTAATGTGGTCTCTGATGAAGATGTTTCAGTTTTTCTGAATTTCCTAATTCCAATCCTGGCCTGTTACCACTGTGACAGTAAGACAAGGCAGTAGTGCCCAGGTTGGCTCCCGCTGCCATGCCTCACTTGAGGAAGACTGCTACTTTTCTGAAAAAATGTACAGGGTCCTCCACCAACTACCTTTCCCTCTCCACATGCTCATTTTCAGAAGGACTGGGGAGGGGAAGGCTCCTTCACTCCTGAGGTAAAACTGACCTCAGCTACAATTGGGGTGTATTTCAAGCTCAGTTTTGGCATTGCTACAGAACCAAGATCATGCTGGTCCTGGATATTGGCCGTGTGTTGCTCTAAGATCGGTAAATTCATCTGGGTATGATGGACTTTGCAATTGATATTGCTGATCATGACCTGTTATTTCAAGAACTGGAGGTCTCTGCATTCTTGGTAGTGCTTGTATGGATCTTAACCCTCTCTAGAACTGATTATCGATGTCAAGTGATCGGGGTTGCTGCCTCTGATCTGACATACACGTGCCACTTCCTCTTTGCAGCCACATATGCATGATTCAGGCTGTCTGACACTTAGCTTAGCCTTCAGTGTAAAGCAATAGCCTCAGAGGTCGTCAGAGATTCCTTCTCGTCACTGAAGAAGCTGAAATACAGAGGTTGCTGATGGTTACACACCGTAAGCTTAAGTAGAGCTTCTGGGAAGATGACTGTGAAGCACAAGATAAGAGATGCTGAGTACACTCAAATTATTCAGCTACGTATTTTCTGCCAAGCAGACCCTGAAAATTCTGGGAGGAATGCCAGAGTGATGCTGGTAGATGAATGTTTCTGAGCCATCTTGTCCTTAACTGGAGAAAAACAGAAGTGGTTTTGCATCAGGATATTTTGTTATAAAGGCTACCCTCTCTTTGTTTTGCTTTTCATGTTAAATACTGGGTCAAAAATCTTAAGAGTTACTTTTGATGGTGCCTTTCTCATGGAAAGTCATGTGTCAGATTAAGATTTTACCTGTGCAATTTGCATAGATTGCACCTTATTTATTTCATGGTTACCTCATACCAGTGTCCTATGCACTTTCCTGGCTTTTCTGGGTTTTGATTGTTTTTCTGATTCACTACATACAGCACATTGAAAATGTTTTACCATCCTTGCAAACACATTCAGCCTGATTCACACTCCGCGTATTGCATGCTCATTTCATGGAAGATCCAGCTTCAGTCTGCCTTAGTGATACAGCTGTGAAAGGTTTGGCCCAAGTCACATCTGAAACCTCCTTCACAAGCATTTGCTCAACAGGATTCTGCACTATATGTTGTCTTGTATTTTGGACTTCTGCGCCTGTGCCTAAAGGCAGTGGCTATTGAAATTTGTGCCAGGGTGACTCTTTAATGCAGATCTGGTCTCTGCTTGTTTGAGTCTTCCAGCTATTTTTCTTTACCTAAAAAAATTTAAAATTATTGCCACAGTTGCATTATGATTGTTTGAACTACAGTCTTTGCTTCCGGTAATTTTGATGGGGTTGGAATGTTTCTAGATAATGATGTATCTTTACAGTCTCTACTGTTATTATTGTCATTACTGTCATTATTACCATTCTAGAGCTTTTTTTTCTGTTCAGCACAGCCAATGCAGTGAAATTTTCATTTTTTGTCTGCCATTTTTTTCAACATTGTAACAGGACAAATTGCTTCTATTTGACTTCAATATCTTACACTGATTGATGTTTTTGATGCTCTCTTTCATGCTTTACTTCTAATGACTGTTACGACCTTCAATGAAACACTCATTTCATACTAGCTTCCTGTACTCCAGTGGGATTTTACAGTGATGCAGAAAAATCATGTAAAAGCTGTTAAAGAAAGATTGTCCAAAATATTTTTTTTCAGTTCATTTTTTAAGCATTTTCTTATTTTTGACCCTGGTGAGAACTAAAGTAGTCAAATCAAGTATATGCTAAAATATTAAGCATTTTTATTCTGCAATATATTGCTATGTGAACAGAGGGAAGAGAGTGTGCAGGAGGTGCTGAACATGTAAGAGTCAGTTGGCCTGTAGTTATAAATGTCCCACTTAGTTAATCTGCACAATGCTGGATTTAAAGTAATTGTTAAGAATTCTGGATTATATATGACTTTAATAGTTCTAAACAGCTGTACCTTTGTCTGAGGTTTGCAGGTTTATTTGAATATGCTGGGTATGATGCTCTGAGTTGGAAGAAACCCCTTTGTTTAACAACAGCTGCAGAAAGGGAGCCACCAATGATGGACAGAGCCAAACGTGAGATACGGTCTTCTGCTGAGACTCTGGTGGTGGCAACTGAAAATCCCATGTAAAATTCAGGGACAGCAAAAGAAACACTGATATGTGATAGAGCCAGGAGACTTTATTGGATTGCTTTTGTGAAAGGAAAGCTTGGAACTATGGAGGAGACCAGTTTCCTCCTGTTAGACTCCTTCTGTGTTCAGGGCAACCGTGCTATGTGAAGAGTCTCTGTAAACTGTACCAAAGATAGCACTAAAGAAATACTCATGTAAACAATGACTGATGTAATTAGCAATTTCATAGTGGAAACACCCCATAAAGCCCCACATACTGGCTAGCCATCTGATTTAAGCAACAGGAAAATATTTTTTCAACCCTAAGAGTGAGTGCAGCACATTGTTGTACACAGCATATCTAAGGAAACTATGAAGTGTCTTGATAAATAAAGAAGTGTTTATACATATGGAAATCTACCATGGCACATAAACTTCAAATGCAGTTATAGGGAAAAAAACCTAAAACATGTATAAATCTATCTTTTTTATGGATTTGCTTGTACTCAGGCTGAAGGTGGGGTCAGCAGGACCTGTAACATCAAGCATGTCAGGGCTGATATTATGTGGGAATTGTTCAGAACAATGTGATTCAGATTCAGTGCTATCTGAGGCCATGTTACCGTAGTCCTGACTCACAAGAGCGAGAAAACAAATTTGGGCTGGATCCTATTATTCTCCCGGCAAATGCATCTTTGTTGGAATATATGCCTCTTTTTGACTAAATTCAGTATCTGATTTTCAAAGCAGCCCTAGTTTATCTCTTTTTTTAAAGATGTGCTAGGCTGGAGTGGTGGCTTTCCAAGGCTACAAAATGAAAACAGCAGTTCATTTCAATTCTGTTCAGTCTGCTGCTTTTTACTTCTGCTGGAACATACACCACGTCACAAGAGCTTGTAGCCCAATCTTCAGGTTCAGTGTTTACCTTTCTGTTTCCTTAAGCTACTGAAGCACTGAAAATGTGCACAAAAGGGTCTTTGATTTCATTAAAGGTCAGTACACAAGTTTAATTATAAAAGAAGAGAAACACCTTCACTTCTTTGTGTCGTCTTTGTACAGTAATAATTTCTCCAAATGCCTGAGGCATCTTGGAACATCAATTTGTTAAACTTGGCTCAACAAAGAATTCTATGGCACCATTTGCAAAGGATGTTTTATTAATGAGTTGACATCAAGGAACATCAAAAAGAAAGATTCTTGACTTTGTATATTAAAAAAAAAGAGTTTACAGTCTCTTCAGTAGTAAAAACTTTCGGTCTTCGAAAGGAGTTTCCTGTGACCAGGACTGGATGGAGTAGTGATACATGGGTGGGGACAGTGCAGTGGCATTAATGTTTTCCCATCCCATGATCTCAGAAGCACTCCTTGGGCATTACAGCTCTCTCCTTGTCCTCCCACTTCCCTCCTTTAGGTATTTACATTGGATCAGGTGATAAAAGTCAACCAGATAAATCACAGCTATATGCTATTCTGTGGTGGGCTCTTTTCAGCTAGAAGCATAAAACACCCCAAAATGTGGGCTCAGGTCCACGAGAAAAATTGATCACAGTTCCTATGATTTCTATGGACTAATCTCCTGGTACACTACCATTATGTGTGGGATTTTAAACCTGTATTTAAAGGACAGCTTTCAGCCAGATGTTATGAATTAAGAGGGTACTGTAACTCCACTGCTGCTGTGGTGTGTCTGACCAGAGTACCACCACAGCTAGCTGACCATGGCCAAAAGAGTGGCAGATGGCATGAATACAGCAATGGTGCCACAAACTGCAATGGTTTGGTGTGAACACAAGTCAGGGCCATAGAAGGCAGTATTCTGCACACGGGAACATGCCAGTTTCTAAATGAAAAACAAACAAAAAAGCAGGGGTTTTTAATCTTCAAATTATTTAGGTGATCGTGTACGTTCACTAGCTATCACAGGGCTTGTGGCAGGTGAGTGGGGAGGAGTGGAGAGTTTTGTGAAATCTTTTGGAAATCCAAAAGAATAAAATTTTTCATTGTGACAAAGTAGTTGTAAGTAGGACGTTAGTAATTTGCTATTTGTTTACAAGAGTGGTCTGGTAGAAAGACAATTTTTAGCCTAAAGAGAGAAAATAAACCCCACAACCTTCAAACAAAGTCTATTCATGCAATGGTATGACATTAGCTAAGTAATCCATGTCTTGTCAGTGTATTACCCCAACTTGTTCTTCACTTGTCACAGTTAGTAAAAAAGGTCTTTGTCTTGTGCAAATAAAAGGACATTTGAGTACTTCTAAGTACAAGTCTGAGAGAAAAAAAAATATTTGCTTGAGACAAACAACTGTTTTGTGACAGAACTACTTCAGGTGAAAAGAATGTAAAAATCTAAGCAATGTGTCTCTGGTGTATAAGTAAAAGCCCTGTAATTGTCTTTGCTAAAAGTGGAGGTAATGGTGTTGAAACAATAGACTCAGTTGAAAAATGAAATCCTGTAAAGTGATAAATGTGTAAGGTCACCTGAACTATTTGAAGGTAAATAATTTTTCTTTCCTTAGCTACTGACATCTTTAATCTGAGAAAGAAGACTTACAGAAATTAACTCTGTGTGTTCCACAGAGGTCAGATAAGACCTGTATCAGGTATAGGATCACACCTGCCACTTCACCTAGTGGGAACCCCTTCAGTATGCTGCCTCTCAACTGGATTAGACAATTCCTAGCACAAAAATGTCCAAACTGTGTTTAGACATGCTCAGCTCCAGCTAAGACAGTTTCAGGCAGATGGCTGGCAAGACTGATGAAACTGATGCATTTCTGATCAGCATGAGGCCAAGGGGCTAATACTTCACATTCTTTCTAACAGGCTGATGTCCTTTAAACAGGTAATGGGCAAAATGCTTCTCCTATACACAAAGAAATGCAGAATCAGTGGGCCCAAATCCAAGCTGGAGCTTGCAGATGGAGAGGAGAGCGCTGACCAGTAGATAGTTACAGTTTAGTGGTGCTTTGACTACTCATACAGATTGCCATAACAGGCAAAAGTGGCTAACAGCCTCCAACAGGCTGCTCACACCACATAATGCCACCAGGATTGGAGCACAGATGTAGCAATGCAAAACCATATTGCATCTTATTTCATGCCAGCTTATATGGTCATACAGTGTACTCATGCCATAATTCCTCCATTTCCATTTCATCTTCCAGGCATTCCCAATTCTGATCTCCCCCAGCTCCCTCCAATTTTATATATATTTCATAGAATCACAGAATAGTTTCATTTGGAAGGGACACATTAAAGATCACCCAGTTCCAACCCCCGTGCCATGGGCAGGGACACCTCCCACTGGACCAGGTTGCTCAAAGCCTCATCCAACCTGGCCTTGAACATTGCCAGGGAGGGGACAGTCACAGCTTCCCTTGGCAACCTGGGCCAGTGCCTCACCACTCACACAGTAAAGAATTTCTTCCTAGTATCCAATCTAAATCTCCCCTCTGTCAGCTTAAAATGGTTCCCTTTTGTCCTATCACTCCATGCCCTTGTAAAAAGTCCCTCTAAGCCCCCTGCAGGTACTTGAAGGCTGCTATGAGGTCTCCCCAGAGCCTTCTCTTCTTCAGGCTGAACAACACCAGCTCTCTCAGTCTGTCTTCACAAGAGAGGTGCTGCAGCCCTCTGATCATCTTTGTGGCCCTCCTCTGAACTTGCTCCAACAGCTCCATGTCCTTATGTTTGGGACTCCAGAACCGGACACAGTACTCCAGGTGGGATCTCACAAGAGTGGCATGGAGGGGGAGAATCACCTCCTTTGACCTGCTGATCACACTTCTTTTGATGCAGTCCAGGATACTGTTGGCTTTCTGGGCTGCAAGTGCACACTGCCAGCTCATGTTGATCTTCTCATCAACCAACACCCCTAAGTCCTTCTCCTCAAGTTTGCTATCAATCCATTCTCCACCCAGTCTGTATTTCTGCATGGGATTGCCTTGACCCATGTGCAGGACCTTGCATTTGGCCTTGTTGAACTTCATGTGGTTTGCATGGGCCCACCTCTCAAGCCTGTCAAGGTTCCTCTGGATGACATCCTTTCCCTCCAGTGTGTTGACTGCACCACAGGTTGGTGTCATTGGCAAACTTGCTGAGGGTGCACTTGATCCAACCATCCATGTCACTGACAAAGATGTTGAAGAGCACTGATCCCAATACCACCCATCACTGATTTCCACTTGGACATTGAGTCGCTGACCACAACTCTTTGAGTGTGACCACGCAGCCAATTTCTTATCCACTGAGTGGTCCATCCATCAAATCCATGCCTCTCTAATTTAGAGACAAGGATGTCATGCAAGACAGTGTCAAGTGCTTTGAACAAGTCCAGGTAGATGACATCAGTTGCTCTTCCCTTGTCCATCAACTCTGTAACCCCATCATAGAAGGCCACCAAATTTATCAGGCATGATTTGCCCCAGTGAATCCATGGTGGCTGTCACCAATCACCTCCTTATTTTCCATGTGCCTTAGCATAGTTTCCAGGAGGATCTGCTCCATGACCTTGCTAGGCACAAAGATGAGACTGACTGGCATGTAGTTCCCTGGCTCTTCTTTCTTTCCCTTTTTAAAAATGGGGGTTATGTTTCTGCTTTTCCAGTCAGCAGGAACTTCACCAGCCCAGCATGACTTCTCAAACATGATGGATAGTGGCTTAGCAACTTCGTCCACCAGTTCCCTCAGGACTTGAGGATGCATCTCATCAGGTCCCATGGACTTGTGCAATCCCAGGTTCCTTAGATGGTCTCAAACCTGATCTACCCCTACAGCAGGTGGTTCTCCCTTCTCCCAGTCCCCAGATTTGCCTTGAGCAGTGTGGCTTGAGCACTTGCTCAAGAATGAGACAAAAAAAGTCATTGAGTACCTCAGCCTTCTCCATAACCTGGCCAACCAGGTCTCCCATTTCCTTCTGGAAAAGGCCCACATTTTCCCTAGTCCTACTTTTAACACCGATATACCTATAGAAGCTCTTCTATTGTAGTTGCTCTTGATGTTCCTGGACAGATTTAATTCTATCTTGGGTTTAGCTTTCCTGACCTGATCTCGAGTTGCTCAGACAATTTCTCTGTATTCCTCCCAGGCTACCTGTCCTTGCTTCCACCCTCTGTAGGCCTCCTTTTTTGTGTTTGAGTTTGTCCTGGAGCTCCTTGTTCATTCATGCAGGCCTCCTGGTGTTTTTGCCTGACTTCCTCTTCATTGGGATGCAGCGCTCCTGGGCTTGGAGGAGGTGATCCTTGAATACTAACCAGTTCTCTTGGGCCCCTTTTCCTTCCAGGGCTTTATCCCATGATACTCTAGCAAGGACGTCCCTGAACAGGCCAAAGTCAGCTCTCCTGAAGTCCAGGGTAGCGAGCTTGTTGTGCGCCCTCCTCACTGCCCTCAGGATCTTGAACTCCACCATCTCATGGGTGCTGCAACCAAGGTTTCCCTTGAGATCCTCACTTGTCGGTGAGAACAAGGTCCAGCACAGCACTTCTTGTTGGCTCCTCTATCACCTTCAGGAGGAACTTGCCATCAACTTATTGCATGTATAGAAACACTCCACTTGTGATGGGAACATCAATCTCTGAACCAACAACTGGGAGGAAGCACAGAGGTCTTCATTTGAAAAGGTTTTGGCTCTGCCTCTGTGCTCGTATCCTCTTTTACTTTGAATGTATGGAATTTTTCCATTAGACCTGACTTTGTGAAGTCATTTTGGGAATAACTTCACAAGCAACTGAACAAGAAAAAAGACATAGCACAAGAATAAAGATATAGACAGTGAAGGAATAAAGAAGAAGCTGTTAATGCTAAGCCTGTAAGAACTCACACTCCTGAAAAAGAACTACTGGAAAGAAAACCACTATGTTCTGATAATTCAGATATTTTATATCTTGCTTCTTATGCAATCCAATTTCTTTACATCCCTGGTGTTTCCATTAGAAATATGATTCTCCTTCCCTGCCTCCTGTTCAGCTGGTATGTTGGTCATGACAGTTTTTCATCTTTAAGAACAAAGGAATTTTTGTACTTTATAAGATCAGAGGTTCATGCAGTCCCATTACTTTCCTCTGACAATGATAACCCAACTGATTGCAAAAAAAGTACAAACAACTGTTACAGGCAAAAAAAGAACTTTACTTTTTACCCTTAGCAGTTGTCAGCTGCAAAAGACAAACCCGAAGGGGTGCTCCCTATTTAAAATTATCTCTATTATTAATCATCCTAAGATGGCCAGGCCTATTTTAACCTCTACAGGTCTATTCTTTTGTAATAGCCTCTTAACTCTTGATAGCAATGTTGTATAAAAGTCTCAAGAGAATTTCCAATTTGTTTTATCATATGTTTTTGAAATAATTTTATTTGTATTGTTTTGAGATAGAGAGAATATAAGTAAACACAATAGAAAATACATATCTGATTTAAATAAAGCTCTTATATTGTCAGTGTAATTTTCAATGTTTCTTATAGGCCTTTCTTGATAATGACCCTTTTATGCAGACACTTCCAAAGCCTAGCAGGATTTGCCTTAGGGACCATTAGCATCTTTGACCCTTTGTTGGGAAATGTTTGAAAAAAACCCTTAGGCAGAGAAACTTTTTGCTAACAAGTTCCTGACAACTACCTCTTTGTTTGGCTTCAGAGTGAGTGGGTATTATTTTAGCAGTTTCACCATTTATTTCAAAACTCTCTGAAGTACCATTTAACCCCGAGGACCTATCCTTCACTTTATGCTGCTGTTTCAACACCTTTCCCTACAATTCCTTGACTTTCATCTGTACTACCTGGAGGTAGAACAAAAATGGGGCTGGGCTGTTCTGACATTTTCTTACTGTTTCTACCCTCCTTTGCACCTAAACTTTACTCATATTGTCTTGTTTCTAACAAAGAATATTTTTTTAATATGTAACACAAGGGAAATTCTTGTTAAAATTTAAATCTAACTAGAATAGTTGAAATGCTTCATTTTCTTCACCCAAATGCTGAAAGCTGAAGGTAAGGTCTGAAGGTAAGGTGTTACATGTATAAGAACAGAAAGGTACATTATTTTTGTATCTTTGTAAGAAATACTTCAATGTCCATAACATCATTTCTTATACTAATAAACTAAAATACACATTGGTTTGAAGTATTTAATAGTAATGTTTTGACACAAAGAAAACAAAACCCCATTACCTCTATGTCCTGCTGATTTGGGGTTGTCTGTTCATTCAAACAGTTGCCTTGGGAAAAATAATCCTTACCTATGAATATTAATCAGGTGGCTACATTTGGCACCTTTATTCTGCTCCACAGCTTGAGACATTCCCTGTCCTTCCCTTGCTCATTTTCATCACTGCACAGATGAGTTGCAACTGCAAAGGAGGACAGGGATGGGTGGCAGGACGTGACCGTTCTTGCATTGCAGAAAGGGAAGAGGAAAGATAGAAGTGTTGGCAGCCGCTGCTTGTGCTCCTGGGCCTTGTCCTATCCCCTTTCACCAGCCACCTGCTCTTTCTTTCTCCCTTCATGCTCTCCAGCAGCAAGGGTCCACCCTGGGGTCTTCTGCGCTTGGTGGGACTCCATCGCCACAAAGCTAAGGAAGGCTGTGCCTGGCAGAGACCCCTGCATGCCACTGGTGCCAGTGTCACTCCTAAGGTTGGTGTCGAGCACCCCTGGGGGCAAAAGCATCTGTTCCTTATAATGCCAAATAAACCATACTATAAATAAATGAATAAATAAACGTTTGAGAAGCTGAATAAATGAAGCAGCAGTTTATGTTTCTACTTAAACCAAGCTATTCTGTTTACAAAGAACAGTCTTTTAAGGAAAGCAGAAGTCACTGGCGTTCCTGAGTTTGCAAGCCGGGAGCTGCAAGCAAACTGCCTCTCATCATTTGAAAACACAATGCTGACAGATCTCTAACTTGACGGTAGCGCTGAGCAGGATTAACCACTTTGTCACCTCAGGTTTCATTTCACTGAAATGCAAATAAGTGCTGTTCACACACAGAATGGCATTTGTCACATGATTCATGTCTTCGGTGGCCTCTCAGGGTGTGCGTGGTCGGTCAGATCTTGCCAAACAACCTAGGACTTGAAATTAAACTTTCAAGAGTGCTTTCATGGTATTATTATCAGTTAATTCTTTTGGTCTTAAGGTACTAATTGAAAGAAATAGAAATGCAGTTCAAACACCCCGATATGCCTGGCTTCAAAAAAAGCACAATTTTGGGTTTATTCTTACGCAGTACATTTATTTAGCAGTTAGCCACTCACCCACCCACAGCACTCCCTACCACCCGCATTTCACCTGGGGCAGGTTCACCAAGGGGTATAGTGGGAGCAGGACTTACACAGCTGTTTTCAGAGGCCTGATTCATTTGAGAGAGAACTCAGGATCCCATTGCCAACTGGAGTGGCTCCTGTCCCTGGCTCCCCCAGGTCACAGCTGCCGCCCTGCCCCGAAGGCAGCCCAGGCCGTGGCCAGCTTATGCTCTGGCTCTCTCCCCTTCTCTGCTCACCAGCTGGGCTCCCTCCTGCTCCCTCACTGTCTTGGCCCCTTTCTGCTTCCCCCCCCTGTGCCAGCAGAGCCAAGGAGCCACAGGAGGCTGCCAGCAGTGGGGTAAGAAGACAAAAGAAAATGTCAGGGTGCTATTGATAGCATCTGGCAAATGCAACGGCAGAAGTGCTTGGCTTGGTGGCATCACAAAAAATGTACTGGATATGGAAGCTGTGGGATCATGAGGTCCTAAGGCTGCGTATGAGAGAAATTCACCCCTCATGTATGACCGTGCCAGATTGCCTGGAACTATTGGAAGACAACTGTGTTTTTGCTTAAATTTGATCATTTTCTCAAAGCTTTCCCACAGCCGAAAGAGCTAGATTTTTATTTTTTGTTAACCTCCCAGAGAGCTGCCAAAACTTGCCAGATGGACCCCTCCACTGTGTGCCTGGGACTGACAGTCCTGGGGAGCTGGAAAAGCAGGGGTGTTGGGCAGTGATCCCCCAAACAGCTGGATAAGCAGGGACTGATCCAAGCCAGAAACATGGCAGGCAGCATTAGCATCAACCACTGAATTCAAACACAGGGATTGTTAGTACTTCATCTTGTTTGCTCTCACTCTCAGGGAAGAGAGTGCTCTATTTTACTTGAATTTCCTTTTCACTTTTAAAGAGGACCCAAAGGACAAATTTCAGTAGATTAAAAGAGACTTTGCTTTTGCTTGCCAAAATGTGAACCTGGAGCCAGAATAGTTCCTCTGTGGTAACTAAAGAGCTCAACCATTCATTACCCTTGTGTTGGATGACTCTTGCAGTACCCTTTGAAGAGATTCCTACCTAGACAGGCAGAGAAACCAACTCCATTACAAGAAAAAAGGAGTAAGATATGCCACCTTCCATAATGCTTTGTGGAGTGCCTCAGCTGAATGAGAATAATGAATCATGAATTTTAACTGTTGCAAAATCAATTGGAATTTGGGTCAAGCACATTGCTAAAGTATTTGTTGATGCATCAGGATTGGTGACTTAGGATGTGTATTATAGCTCTTGTGTTTGCCCTCCTAATACAAATCAGTGAGCTGGATTATTATGGCCCAGAAGTAGAAGCTGTGTTTCCTGGTGCTGCTGCTTTATTTCAAATCCCCTGTTGATATCCACTCCATAAAATGTTTTCTCTCCTTTTATTCATGTGTTTTAGACGAGTTGGATGGCTTCCTACTACATCTACACAAGTAGTTCTGATTCACTGTAATTGTTTCCAGTAAAGGAATCACTTTGCTGCCATTCCTAGATCTAAACAAAAAAAACAAACCCCAAACTAAGGTTGGATATTTAAATTCTCAAAATAGGATATTTAGAGCTAAAAGTTCAGAAAACATTTGATTCACAACATTTCAATTCAAATACAATGTCATTTATGTGAAAACAAAGAAAGTAAGTGTCAAAATGGGGTATTTAGAAACAAACCGACCGAAACAGTTTTACTTGGTCAGCTCTCAAACATGTTCAGGATTTTGATATTTTTTTGATATTTCAGCTATGAAAAAATTACCATAGAAATGGAAAATCCATAGGGAAGGAAAAACAATTTCCTGCCCAGCCCTGCATATTATTTACCCAACCAAGAAGCAGCTTGAAGCTCCAGAGAATCTGATCAGTCAGGAAAAAAGCCCCCCCATCACTTCAAATTTTATCTTATTTGGTATTACAAATCTATTACAGGTTTTTGTCCCCAGCATTTTGGAAGAAAGCAATTTTTTTCTTCTTTTTGCTTGTCACTGTGCGAGAAGCACACATGTTAAGTAATACAAAACCAAAGAAAGCAAATTTCACTTGCTGGGGCAATCTTAATCACTGTCCTTCCAATGGCAAAGTTGCTTAAGTCCATCTTACCTGAAATCGGTTCTTCCCTGCTTTTCCCCTATAAATCAATTTCTAACTAATACATCAAAATATTTTAACAAGTTGTGTGGCCAACATTCTGTTCCTACTTATTTCTGAGAGCTTCCCATACCTCAGAGAAGTTATTTTCAGGTTTGCAGCCAGGCAAATGAAAATAACATAAACCCTTTTCTTTCAGTGTTACTGGTTCCTATGTGCATATCTAAACACCTTATGTATATGCTGTAACATTATAGCATTAAATGAAACTGCTTTTGAATGTCTGAATATTTTTACTTAATATAGTTGTAACGAGTGTTCCTTACACTTGCCATCTGTAATTATTCCTGTTCTTAATCTACAGTGTTTAAACATTGTGAAGGAGGTGATGACATTTCCTACAAGCAAGCAGAAAAAAAATAAATTAAGAAAGATATTAGTAAAAGAATATGTCATTGTCACACTTCAGGCTTTGATAGACTTCTGAGGCTTTTCTGGAAAAGGTAAACTTAATTCTTGGGAAAGAATGAAATGTTACCTTGCCATCAGATAAAAATCTACAGTTTCTGTTGAATTCACATAGCCAAGAGTAAGAAGGCAGACCTATTTATGTCTAAATTATGTCTCTCCTCAGGTAGTGAAACTGTGCACCCTCTTGTATATCTGTAAGATAATTAGTTACATAGGACATTCATATTGTGACAGCTTGAAAGAAGGAGGACTCAGAAAGTACGAAGGCAGTTTAAAATTCTTATTGAAAAAAAAATATTTTTGGAAGCTAGTGCCACACTCATTGCAGAAACAATAAAATCCTTTCCCTGAGGGAGCTGATGCTTTCCGATGGCCTTAAAGAACGCTTACATTTATTGAATCGTGTTGCTGACAGGGACCATGGAAGGTGATGGAATCCACCCTCTACCCAAGGGCCAGTTTACCTGTGCCAGCTCTGACCAACGGTCCCTAGTTCTTCCTGAAGAGTCTGTGGTTGGAGGCTATACAATCACTCAGCCAATCTTCCCTATCCTTATAATTTTTATTTTCTAATCTTTCTTGCTGTGTCTCTTGACCCATCCACTATGGAACCGGAGAGCAGATTCTTCCTTTTCTCTTTACAGCAGTCTTTCATACATTTGATACACATTCATATCTGCATCTGTGTATCTATGTATGTTCTTTTTGTTTCTCCCACTTCCCCTCCCTTCAGCTCATACCTCTGGGTTCCTTTTTTTCTCCCTCCAGAATTTCCTTACAGGGTATATTTTATAGCTAACTGATCATTCAAATTGTTCTTTTCTACTCTATTCGTGGGCTACATATTTACTGAAGCCAGACAGGCCACCGTTACTGAGCTTTTCCAGGGCTGTGTCAATCAGGCTGTTTCACAAAGAGTCTGTGCATCTCTTTCTGTATTGTTTTATGTGGTTTAACTTTCTCGCTGTAGCTCTCTGACATTACAGAATCACAGAATCCTAGGGGTTGGAAGGGACCTCGAAAGATCATCTAGTCCAACCTCCCTGCCAGAGCAGGGTCACCTAGAGCCCATCACACAGGAACGCATCCAGGCGGGTTTTGAACGTCTCCAGCGAAGGAGACATTGTCACCATGTGTATAGATTGTAACTCACATAACCACAGATCTTTTTCTTTTTTATTTGTTACTTTTTTCAGACCCAATCTCCAGTGTGTGAAAATCCTTCTAAATCCTACATCTGTCCTCCAGCATGATAAAGTCTCCCGGTTTTACATAATCTGCAGTTATGTAAACACGTTTTCTGAACCATTGCTGAGTACATTTAGCATCCCTTTGACAACAAGCCACTGGTACCAGCTCCCTATCTTCATCTATGTTGTTGCCCTTGCTTGCTTAAAGAATATAATACAAAACCATGACAAAGATCTTACTAGAGACATCCATGCCATCCAATGTTTCTCCTCCACTGATGACTCGTCTTGCTTTGTTGCAAGAGAGATTAGATTTGTTTGACATCTTTTGCTCTAGACAAAGTTGGGTTGGCTGTTACTTGTTGTGTTACAAATACTTGAAAATGGATTGTTTCCTTGCTCAAGTTTCCTGTCTGGACACTGAAACAGATTAGAAATAGATTGTTATATGGATTACAGATAAATAGCTTGGTATATAACTTCCTAGCTCCTTCTTTCCTTTCAACAATACTGTCTGTCCTTTTCTGTCCTGTAATATTCCTCCACTGTAAATTCTCAAAGATAACCACTAGCAAGTGAGATTTCATCAGCCAGTCCTTTAAGTCCAGCTGATGGAAAAGCAGCAAATTTTGTCTGAATAATTTCTGGTTTGGTCCTTTGATAGTCAAGACTGAAATCCATCTGTTTTCCCAAGTATCAATAATACCTGCGTTATTTATTTTTTTAAATCAAAATTAGGTGCAAAAATTATTATCAGCTTGGCTTTCTCAGTGTTGTCTGTTCCGCTTGATACTGGAGTAATTGTTTGTTTGATTCTTTCCCATTCCTGGTTATGTACTTAAAATGATTTCATGTTGCTCCTGATATCCCTTCCTAATTGCATCTCATTTTCCGCCTTCTGTCCTGATTTCATCCCTGCACAATCAGGCTATGCTTATGTAGCTCTCCCAAGTAAACTGATTCAGCTTCTCATTTCTGGAGACTTTATTCCTGTCTGGGGTTCAGGAAGAGCTTGTGGCAGCCAGGCTGATCTTTTACTGTGTCCCTTATCTCTTCCACATGGAGAGTTCACTTACTTACGCTCCTACTGTTATTTGAGAAACTGCCAGCTCTCTTAAATGTCTTTTTCGTCTGCATCAACCACCTAGAACATTATATTGGCCAGTTGTGTGGGTTCATTGGAGTCTTACCTCCATGAAAACACTTGGTTTTATTTTGATGTTGTTACCGGTTTCTAAAATCAAGGAAACTCTTCACAAAAAACTGTGAAGCCACATGTATGGATACACACATATACATATACTTGTACACATACATACCTACATGCACATATACATACACATACTTATCTCTCTCTTTGTGAAGAGCACTGAGAACTTAAATTGTCTGGCTTTTCTGACCCAAATAATTCAGTTTAACACCTATAAAAGGAAATGAAAGATGACAGGTAAGTCACCAGAAAACAAGCTCAACATTCTGCTGGAAAATGTAAGCAGGCAGGACTTCTTATTCCTTATCTAATAATCCTGTAAATAAACTGTTTGGTTTACATTAGCTACAGTTCGTAGGTGAAGAACACACATGAAGGCATTATGGACCCATTTGCCTCCTGGATTAGGAAAGAGTGCTTGAAGTTTTCTTCTATTCTCTTTTTACTGGTGATGTACCTGTGATCTTGTAAATGTTTCTTCTTATGTCTATAGTTCATTCTCAGTTTCACCACATCAGAGGTCTAAGAAGCAGGATTAAATGCTGGCCGATCTTCCTGATTTCAGCCTCCTAGGAAAATCTGAGCAGGGAGCAGACTGCACCAGTTCACATTTGACAGGCTCTGCAACAACAGCTGTAGAAACCAACAGTATGGTGTCTCACCTGCTCTCAGGGAACGAATTCCTCAGATGTTATATCTAGCACCGGCTTGGGTTTAAAGGATATCTTTAAAATGTTTTCTTTCCCTCCATGCCTCCCAAGGATTTATTCTGTGACACTTGGCACATTTCTATATCCATCTCTATAGTGCACACGATCTCTCGTTTTCCTGCAAACATTCAATATAACAGAAAGAGGAAAATATTTCAAATTAAGCAACATCAGTCTGCATTGCTTGCAAGCATACCACACTTGGCTATAAAGATTTTCTGTAAGCGTATTTCAGTGTTTCTTTGTCTTGGATATTGGACTAGCATATTGTTCTCACTTGGGTTAGCATATTTTTACTCATTTCTCTCATGTTATCTAAATATTAAATAATTTATGGCAAGGACTCATTTTCCTTGTTTCTGAAGAACCGTTTACTACTTATGAAAGTGCTTAACATAAATTGTATGCAGGGTACTGAAGTGGCTGTATGAATTTCACTTTCACATAGAAGAATTTGAGGGTTTTGGGGTATATATTTGGGTTTCCTTTTTCTCCTCCCCTCCCTTAAAGGAACTTGTAGAATCTCGCTCTCATGACCTTAGTTTAGTTTTGAATTTAAAATTTCACTTTCGGGTGATGCCATTAGTGAAGATGGAAGCCCCCCAGCATCGGCAGTGTTGAAGAGGCGATTTCTCACCGGTTTGGTACACTTATCACTTTGATAGACCCCCACACAGCCCCCGGGAGCTGCGATACCCGCAGCTCACCAGGACGCGGACGGACCGGACCGGACCGGACCCCCTGAGGAGCGCGGGGGGGGGTGTCCAGCTGTTCCACAGCGTTTATCAGCGCGGCCTCCAATTAAAACTCCCCGAGTAACTCCCGTTATACCGCTGTGAGCACCTGCGTGCCATTTAAGGCCGCTTAACGGGGGCTGCGCACCTTGTCCCTCCGGGGTAGGGAGCGCCTCGGGCATTTCCCACACCCCCACGGCCCGCGGGTGATTTTTTCCCCCCTCGCAGGGCGGTCCCGCTGCCCGGGCGACGGACCCGCA
>VZRW01006192.1:590765-628272 GCA_013398125.1 Aegotheles bennettii | reverse complement strand
GCTCCGCGCTGCCCCGCGGCCGCCGAGCCCCCGAGGGGCCGGGAAGCGGTTGGGAGCCCGAAAAACTGGATACGCGCTGAAAATCGGGTAATTGGGAGCGTGCCCTTGTGTTGGGTAAGGGGTGGGAGGGCTGCTGGAAGCAGGGGAAGGGGTGGCCGGGCAGGGAGCACTTGGCTTGCAATGGCCGGCGGCACCGTTCGCGGTTTCTTTAGTTGGACTGCACATCCAGCACACACCGACTGTCGGCTCAGAGGGGACAATCGCGCTTTCACAGGTGCGGGGTGGTCCAGAGTAAGTGGTTGAGGTATGAAGAGCTCTGTTGGTACGGTGGTGTGTGTGTTGCCGTGTCTGCAGCTGCTGGGACGAACCGCAAGGCAGATTGCGGTGCTGTAGTAATTAAATTAATATTGCAGTTAAACTTTATGCTCGGTTATTCTTTAGGAGTAGAGAGATACCTTGTTTTTAAAGATCTCTAACTAGTTACTTACTGCAATTTAAAGTTGAAGCTTTTCCCTATGACTATTTGCTGTTTCTCCCTGATTAATTAGGCTATGGGAGATAGCCAAAAATAATGCTAAAGTGTTAAAGGTGTAACAAGGAGGTGAAATACTGATGTTTTAGTGAGTTCTAATGTAGACTTGTGACTCATGCATATTGTAACTAACCTGGAGATTAAAATGTAAAAGGCATAGATTTTGTAGGTTTGATGGTAGCTTTTCAGAGCATCCTGTATCTGACTCATAAGTAGCTCTTCAAGTTTGACAGGTTATGAATTTTTTATTATTCAGGGTAGCAGTCTTAAACCTTGGGATTTTCAAAGCTTTCGTACTGCACCTTACTCTTTGGAAGTGGCAGAGCAAAGCCGTCACTGGGGCAGTCACTCAGGGTCAGTAACAACTGCAGCAGCTGTGCCGGTGGGCAGAGTAATGGCAGGAAGGCGTTTGCTGTATCACAGTTACGTTTGAAGCTGTTACATTAACATCGGGTAATAAATAGGGCAGTGAACGCGTTGTGGCGTATCGGTTCTCCATGGTCCACCACCAAGTGCTGCTCAGACCGCAGCAACTCGCAGCCCCTGTGAGTGGGCTGGCTGGCAGCCTCTCCGGGGAAATTGCTCGTACAGCCAGGCTGGGGGCAGGGCAGCTGGTTTTCTTCCTTAGGGTATCGTAAAATGTAAGTACTATTTAAGGATGGTATTACTTGAATTGATATACAGAAAAAGCACACTGAAGACACTCCTGTGGCTGCTTTATTTATGGGAAGCTTTGCTATAATGCAAGCAGGAGGCAGTGGGGAAGAGTATGCAGTAAAACTGAAGTTGACACCTGGAAGTACTTGTATGGCTTTCAACTTCAGCATGGTCTGGTTTTGAATACAAAAGTAATCATAGAATCAATGGTTTGGGTTGGCAGGTAAAGTTTACTGATTTTGTTTGAGACTCAGCTGATGGAGTTGATACTCTAGTTTTCTGTTTGGTGTAAATATGTAGTAATGTTTGTGTAATAATGTAGTAGTATTTGTGCAATACCTTTCAGGTTGCTTGGTATTGTGTATTTTCATAGTAATGTTCAGATTCAGAAAAAACAAGTGCTAGCTTTTGGCTATGTGTTACAGCTGCAAGTATAAACTACTTTCACACTAATTAGGAGCTGTGTAGGTATGCAGATGTGACTGTCTCTAATTCGATTGTTCTTTAGATTTGATCCTATGTTAAGCACTGATCTTGATGTAGGCAGTTTCAGGGAAGAAGCAATGACAATCCTCTAAAACATGTTTCCTTAGTCTTTGTATATTCTTACTTTGAATGTGCCGATGCCTTTTTTTCCCCCATTTGCTGTGGCTGTCCTTGCTGCGCCCAGCTATGGTGCTCTCATGAGGCAGAGGCATTGTTCTCGGGGGCAGCTGCCTCAGTTCACAAGAGGCATCGCAGAGCGTTTCCTTTACAAAACCAAGTGTAGTTTTGTTTTCACCTGAGTGAAATTTGTGGTCCTGAGGAAGTATTAATTCCAATATCTGTCTAAAAGTTGCATGTATAAAATGAGGACGTGGCTTTATTGAAGAGGAGAGAACGTGAGAAAGCCTGAAGCAATCTCTGATAGCTCCTCCTGCCCTTTGCACACTGATGTCTTTCTCATGAGTTTGCATCACTGTCTTCTTACTATTCCAATGGGATTTTGAGCTGTGAGTGAGCTCTATTTACCCCCTTTACTGTTTCAGTTGGTCCGTACTGAAGTGGGTGTACGGGAATAAATGAAGTCCTCAGTAATTATCCCTTGTTATTAAATAGCATCACTAGCAGAAAATGACATTTGCCGTTAAGTGTCCAGGACATGGCAGAGTTTTCTTGCTTGTCTGGATACACCTACCTCAAACAAGGCTGGGTGAAATACACGGTTATTCTTGCATATTTTAAGATAATCTTTGAAAATACCATATGACAGTCTGCTATAATATTTCTAAGTGTAAATACAGAAAAAACTACAGGTAGAGACCAGGACACTGCTTCAAGGAGTCTACACAGGGAGGCTGTTAACCAACTTCTTGACCTCTGCATCTGTGGGGCATTTAAAGTTCTGTGGATTCCCATTTGAAAGAAATAGCCCTAGGCATCCAGCCTTAGTGGCAATTACTTCTTCCAGAGATTAAAATCTTAAATGTAAGGGACTATACCATTTGTGTTCTTTAAAGTGCAAGACGTGCAACATAAATAGCCCAGGACACTGAGATTTTTCTAGTGAGTGGAAAAAGCCAGAAATCCCATATAAAGTTATTGAGACTTAATAGAGTAGTTTGTAAATATGGAGCAACAGAAATGTTAAACAGAAAATTATTTGTGCTTGAATGTTACAGGTATTTTCATTACATGTAGCAGTCGTGGTATTTTTGTGAATAATTCTGACTTGCAGTTGGCGCAATGTAATTTGAAGTCCCAGAGTATTTAGTGTTCCACTATGATTTGGTGAATGATTCTTCTTTTTCACTGTGATTTGTTTTGATCTATGACATTGTTTTACTAATACAATTTGCATGGCTTCTTTGAAGACTACTTTTAAGGTCCGAGGCTTCTATAATTTGGTGATTTCTTGGTGTAGTGTCAGGAAGTTTAATATTAGTTATATGCAGTTACGTTTATTTTTGCATTCTAGTGATGACTGGTAGTGGTGAAGTACATGTGAGGTGAATGATTCGCTTTGCTTACGGTGCTTAAGTGGAGAGACGATTCATTTGCTTCAGGTAAAGCCTCTAAAAAGTGAAACAGTTAAGTCCTTAAATGAGTTGTGGGACTTTGTGCCAGCCGCTGCTGCGGAAGGGGCTTTGTGGGACAGTCTGTTCTTGTGTGGGCCAGCTGAGGCTGCAGCAGTGGGGGGGTGACTTCAGGTGTCTGAGCCAACAGTGAGCTGGCTCCGCTTTTACCTGCTGCAGGAACGTAGACAAAGAGAAAGCGATGCATAAATGTTGATAATGGACATTAAAGGTACTTGTATCTCTTCCTTGTGTTAGTCTTTCTTCTTGGTCAACAAGGACATAGATCTGGAGGAAAGCAGGAGTTGCATCACAGCCATTCAGAAAGCAGCAACTGTCTTTACAAGCTGCCTTACCTCTTTTGTTTGGGCTAGCTCTGATACTTGCATACAGTGGACATTGGGCACAGGTATGTACAACTAAACCATTTGTAGTAGAGGGGATATACTGTCTCCTACACTTAGCAACTCTCCTCTCAAGATCCCTGTTCCAAAAAGTAACAGCTTTAGTTTCCGTGTCCTTGGAATAGGACCCCCAAAATCCAGTATTTTCTTGTCTTGGATCTAAATGAATTGAAGAAGTATACCTTCTTCTTTGTGATGGCAGGTTACATGTCTCCTATTTCAGCAGTGTAAATTGAAGCCTCATTCATAGTTCTGGACTTTAACAAAGGCACCTGCATTATGGGTAATGGTTGATCATTTTGGATCCAAATTGGTGCAATAGTAAGTGTGTGCTTATTGTAATTCTTCCATGTGCTCTCTTCCTACCTTTCAGAATTGCTTCCAGAGCCTAATAACAAAGTCTTTCCGAAACACTGAAACCTTTAACAGAATTTTAGTGCTCTTCCATTTGTTTCAGCAGAAGAGTAACCTCTCTGCTCCACAGGGAAGATGCTGTCTAGATATCTTATGTCCAAACTAATCCTGAAGTACTTTTTCATTTTTGGATTTGTTATAATAATGTTGTATGCAGCCTCAGTATTAACAGTGTTTTGGCCTGATTTTTTTACCCATAAATGGTGTCTTTTCTATGCAGCTTTCCATTTGTATGTTGTCATCTAAAACAAAGTATGACATTACATTGAGGGTAGATGTTCTGTTTAGATGATTTAATTCTAGGCCTTCAGCTTCAGAAATTAGGTCAAATTCTACTTAATATACCAAGGGAATTCAGTCTTTTCATGAAAGGTTTGAACTTCTTTGATGGAAATCTAAGTCTGTTGTCTTCTTGTGGTAATACGATATCCTTTTTAGTGTAGGGCACAGATGAGGTTGAGCCTTTCATCATCTCCGGCATACATTAGTTCAGGGAGCATCTGAAGTTTATAAAACCTGTAAGAGGGTAGCACCGTTTTAATGAGGTGCATACCTAAAATGAAGCATGTGCCGTTATTTATGTACTGTATGGAATCTATCGGAGATTAACGCAGGAGGGTTCAGTGGAAATAGTGCAATCCTTGGGGCACTTCTAAAAGCCCATTTAAAAAGCACAGTTTGTAAAGGTGAGTCTTGTATGTGGAGGAATGTGAAAGGGTATCAGAACTGCTAAATTTGGTGGAACTCCGTGTCATTGTTGTCTGGCAGGGGCTCAGAGATTAAAAAGGCTGTAGCATGTTTGATGACACTTCTCATGCCAAATCTCTTGCGTGTGTGCCCTGCACTGGAGTGCTATAAAGAGGCAGATCTCGGTTCTCTGGAAAGGTCATAAGGTACATACTGGTTTTAATAACAAAATAAGCAGTGTTATAATTAGCTGGAAAACTTTGTATTTCTTGTGTAATTATTTTTTTTTCAGCTTGTGTCAGAAAATGCTACCTAGGTCATTGTCTGAATATCGTCTGGTGCTCAATTGTTCAAGCATTGGGTGGAAGAGAGAGGGGGGGGTTGTCTCCAGAAAGGTGATCTCCAGAAGCAGCAGAAAGGGAGATGCTCTGACTTTGTCCTGGGCTGGAGCCGCACACAGCCAGTGACAGCTGTGCAGCCGTGCCGAGGAAGAGGTGGAGGAGGTTCCCCTGTTAACATGCTGTTTCACCTGCTTTTTTTATCATTGGAAAGTTGTCCCAGCAAGTGGGGAAGAGAGATATGGGTGTTCCTGATGCTTTGGACTTTTCACCTTCTTCCATTTTGAAGAGTGCAGCAAATACTACTACAGCTGAGCATTTGCAGCTGTCTAGTCCTTCCAGCACTTAGGAGGTGTCTTTTCTGACCTGTCAGTACTTTGTTACCTGCAGAAATGTCTGGCAGCACTGGATGGTCCTTGGAACACTTGTCCAAACAGATGGACTGGTATTTTTGGTGGCATCTGTGTGGATAATGATGTCCCTCTCTTGTGGAAGGGGTTTAAAGAAGGATTTTCCTTTTTAGTTAGAGAAATAAGAAGTTGGGGAAGCAGCACAGCCATCAGTACCAGCAGCACAGGTGGGTCCTGTGTGGGGATGTGGATGTGCCTGGAGACTGCAGGCAGCCCTCCGGCATTTTCTCTCTTCGGAAACATCCCCTGGAAGGAGAAGCTGTCAGGAAATTGCTTAAGGGTTTATTTAGTTCTGGCTGGTTTGTATTTGTTGCCTGATTAGACACCAGTATGTGAGACCCATGTAGCTGTCCCCCTGTAGAGGCCAGGGTACAGTGTGGTGTGTTGCAGCAGCAGGCAGATGTGGTGAGGCGAGTTCTGATTTTGTTAGTGTACAGTGGCAGGGAGTCCCAGCCAGCATTATGTCATCTGGATTCTCAGCTGGTGAGAGTGAAACAGATACTTCTGCTACCATCCTCTTCCAGTGCTTGAAGTATATTGCTGCTGGCACTGAGTGCAAGCAAGGGGTGGCAGGTATGTTGCTCTGGGACTCCACCTGGGATGCTGGCAGCAGACTGACCTGATACAGAAATGTCCCAAGACTATCGCCATGCCTTCAGTGCGGAAAATAAATAAAATGTGCACTCTATTTAACTTTCATAGATTTCTGCGTCAGACTAAAGGTGCTTGTGTTTCTCTAGATGCTCTGTTGGATGAATCGAAATATCTGAACCACAAGGATGGATTTGCCAGCTATGTGGTATGTGGATTAGGCTCTGTTAGATCATATCTGAACCAGGCTTCCAAACTCCTTTTCACGTTTGGAGGCAATGTAGGTGGGAGGAAGCCAAAATTGCCGAAGAGGTTGTAAAATCCCTTTTCTACCACCCCTCCTCTGCTTGTCTTTCTTCCCCTTGTCCACCTATGTACACATACTCTCTTTGCTGCTTTTTAAAGCTGGTGGTATTTCTTATTGTCTGCCAAAGACAAGCACAGAAAAGCTTAATAGGGATCTCTGTCATCTGGGCATCTCTTACGATGTTTGCAACAGCAATTTCTTTTCTCCCTTACCTGCTGTATTTACACTATGCTTAAAGTATGCTGAGTGCCTCACAGAACAAATAGTTTGAGCTCTCTTCTGTGTCAAGGGAGACTGAGCTGAAGGCAGCGAGGATGTATCTGGGTGTAGAGAGAATTTCATGCAGGCATGTAGCTCTCAGCCAGCACTGATGGTACAAAACTGTTGGATTTTCTTGGTGCATAGTTTTAGTTCACTTTGTGAAAGAAATTTGAGTTAGCCATTTGACCGAAGCCAGGCTGAATAATGATGATGAATGTTTTCAGGAAGAATAGTCCAGGCTTTAAGGGGGAAGTAGAAAATAGCCCAGAGGTTTCGGTGGGCTGAATTCACAAAAACATTTAAACAATTTGTCGAACTCTTGTGCTGCTGTAAATATGTACTAGTAAACTACTAAAATCGGCAGTTTCACTTAAGATACAGCTACGAGCTGTATTTTTTATTTATTTGAATATAACATTAAAATACCCTTTCATGTGGGAAGACTGGCATTTTAAGAATATTTAAAGCTGTTAATGGCCAGTCAGCCGCTTTGCTGAACTGCTGACTTCACACATACCATTTCCTTTTTCAGGTTTTTACAACCCCACATCTTCTGACTTTTAAAGCAGGATGGGGAGGGGGGTAAGAGGGGAGAAGCTATTTTTATTTTCCACTGGTAGCCATAGAGCAGCTCTGAACTGTAATTTTTAAAATTACTGTCAAATTAGTAGATGTTGAATATACATGGCATAAATTGTTTGTTGTGTGTTGATACAAGCTATGCTGTTTAATTCAGGGACCTTACTTTTCTGCTGTTCTCATTTAAAAGTATTTATTTCTTGCTTCAGGAATTCTTGGGACAAATCTTTGATCTAAACCTTGTTAGTGTTCCTTTTCAAAATACACAATGCCTTGCTCTGTACTGAATCATACACTTAGTAACTGTTTGAGAGTTTGGAGAGATTTTTGTAGTCTTGAAATGTATGGTTTACTGTAATTACAGTTACTCATATTCTAAAGCAGATCGTAAACTTACCTGGAGAGAGCAGAACATTTACAGGCAGTATTTTACTGCCGACAGCTTAAAAGTTTGTTTATGCTAATGACTTTATAAATAGCGAGCAGAGCGCTGTTGGTGACTTTCTTGGTTGTTGTAATAGTACATATAGCTAGCTAATATTTGCTCTTTTGAAAGCCCATAGATTTGACAAAAACCTATCTCTCCTAGCTCTGGTTTTATCGACGAGAAGGGAAGGTGTTCAGATATATCAGCTCATTAGAAGTTCTGCCATATGAAAGCATGGAAGTTTAATTTCCTTTCCTTGAAAGAATCTCAGTTTTTTGGTTGGCTTTTTTTTTTTTTACAAAGAACGTGAACTAAAAGGCAGTTCAACTTGGATCAAATTTCTTATCAGAACACCAACTGATTATATATTTGTGTGCATAAATGAAAGAAGATCTGATCTTTAGGTTTTATTTTGAAATCTTATAGGTGTGGTGATAAATAATACTGATTTTACAACTACAAAGCTTGTGTTGAATGTGTGTATCAGAAGACTGTAAAATAAGTGCAGGGTTTTTTCTTTTAGCCTTTGAGATCTTACTTTTCTGTAATGATGCCACAGTATACTCCAGAAGGTTTTTACTGATTCCATCTATTACAGTAAATGCTGTTGTGTCTTGAAGTATACTAAATGAACCTAGACACTGGATAACTTCCCAAAAAGTAAACTTTCAAGAGGTCCTGGAAGTATTGCATGTTACAGAAATACTCCTTTAAAGTCTCACTCTATTTGCCCCTTAAAGACTTGTGAGAATGGTATGAAGTAGGGTTTTTATTTGAGAGAACAGATGAATAGATGATTAGGTTTTAAAAAAAGTATTTCAGATTAATGAAAAATAACTTTGAAGGAATGCAGTTCATTTTCAAAAAGCGTGACACTTGTTTGGGAAGTGACTGGTGCTTGTAGGTACATGTTACACATGTGTGGAAGCTGGAGTGAGAACCATGGCTGTTGTGCTGTGTGTTGGTCCACAGAGGAGGCTGTGCAGGTCCTTTTGTTGAAGGGCTCTTGACAGCATTGGCCATAACAAATGGGAAGAAGGAGGTGAGGAGAGGTAACAGTGATGGGAGTGTGGTGATACTGGCCAGTGGTTGTAACAGGTAACTCTAACGGCATTTGAGTGCTGGTGGTGAAAGCAAACGTAGGACTTGTACCTACATAAGAGCTGGAGGGGAATATTTCTTTGCTTACATTGTGCCTATTCTCTGTCTGTGGCTGGTTTTGCTGTTCAAACTATGTGTAGTTCTTTTCCCCCGCGATGTATGGAAATTTGATCTGGAAGCATTTGTAGAAGAAAAAAAATGAAGAAAGAGAGGGACAAGTATGACTCCTTGTTCAGATTGAGCCTGAAAAATGTTGCCTTGAATTTTAAACTAAAGTTAAGAACTTAATCAGTGCTTCAGAGGGAGTGTTTTGTGAGCTTCCTCTCCTGCACTGTGTATCTGTATAAAAGAATAGCCTCAGTCCTTACCCAGCAGAGGCTGCCCGCTGGCGACTCTCCCTGCCTCCCCTGAGGATGGCAGCGATGAAGTCCGAGTTGCTGCCTTCATACCAGTGGTAGGGTCAAAAAGCTAACTGGCTCTAAAATTGGTGCTTCTGTCTTACCTCTGAGCCTGAGATGCAGAGTCATTGACACAAAAACCTTGATCTTTTTGGTAGGTACTAAGCCCACAATCTACTGGATACTTAGGCTTCTTTTAAACGTTATATTTATCTCCATAATTCTCTGCTGTGTATTTTTACGAGTGGGCATGCTGTCAAGATAAACTTACACTGGGAAGTCCTATGTATGTAGGATTTTTTTTCAGGACGTTCAGTTCACTTGAGTGCCTGGCTTAGAGAGAAAAGGATAATAGAGATACGTAGCAGGTAAAAGAGAGAATAATTTTGACATTTTTTGTAGAATACCAGCTTCTTTGAAATACAGCAATACATGTCCTTTGAGTGATTCTTTCAGAATGAGAAGATAGACAGGAAAATTTGTTTCCGTCCTGTCTTCTGACACCAGGTATTATGTAGTAGCAACGCAGAGAAGGCAAAGGCTTAGGCTTCTCTACTAATATACTGCTTTCTGACAAAGGGCTTGCATGATGCGGGGTGGCTAGTGGAAGTGATTTGGGGATTAACAATAAAAACTTCAGTAGGGAATTAAAGGCAGATGAACGCTTTCCATCTGATATTTTTTATTTTATTTTATTTTTTTTTAAGTAACTGATGTAAGGGAACCTAATGAGTGAAATAAAACTCGCCTTACAGGATGAGCTGACATGTAAGTGATGTGAATAATACAGTTTGTGAGTGTGGAGATCCTCCACGGCTCTCTAAATTGAAGATAATTTGATGGATGAATCCAATGTTGTTCTAGGTTAATGGATTTTTTGTTCTCTTCTTTTTAATGTCCTTAATTTAGAGCAAACAGTTTCTCCTTGGTGTTTGATATGAATTGTGTACTTCCATCCCCTAAACTGATGGGTTTGGGGCATTTTCTGTCCATGACTGACAATCTCTGCTTTGCTTAATTTTTGTAACTTTGGTTTTCATTCTGCTGCTTTCTGCATCCTAAAGCCATTAAGTTTCAGCCTTGCCATTGCATTTCGTTGTTTGCTTGTATACTCCTGACCTTGCTTAGTTTCATTTTTCCCTTTCATTTCTGGAAGCTGCTGGATTAATTTCTTAACTCCAGCTTTCTGTATCATTGACTTGGCTTGCTTGCCGTGGTGCACATACAAAAATGGTTTGAGCTCTGTCCTTTCTATGTAATTTTGCCAAAATGTCCCTGGAGGTTTGTCCCCTGTATTTGCTGCTGGTTTTCTTCTCTTCTGTGGCGGGTGTGCTGCGGGTCAAGTCAGGCTGGTGATGGTGAGTGTCATGTAAGAGGACTCTGTCTTGGTTAGCAAGGGACATAACTGCCTTACAGTTTGCTGCTTAATTACGTGAGGCGATGGAAAGCTGTTCCTAGGTCTGCCCCTGCAGAAGTTACACTTTGATTCAGACTGACCCCACTCTGTTTTGGAGGTAACTGGTTTTCGTTTTGCTATAATTCAGCAGCATGTACTGGTTGTAAGGTAGAGTCTCAGAAATACTGTTCTTGAATGTCTTTTGTGACAAACAGCACTATATACAAGATAATTTAATAGTGGCTTTTAAATTGAATACTGTAGGTGTAGCTGGGTTTTAAGAAGCTCCTCTTTGAAATAGATTGTATTCCTGCAGTTTTGTTTGCCCCATTTCAAACTGTGCTTTCAAAACTTTTACTTGTCTTATATTTTTAACAGGCTGGTGGGCATGCTGTAAAATAGCCTATCTGGTACAACACAAGCTAATGAAAAGCTGGAATCCTTTTTATGTTCTGACAGATGCTCCGGTTGTGCTAAACTTGATGACTATCACTGCGGGGTTGGAATCTTTATTACTGCACCAAGTGCAATCTGGTACTTGGAACAAAAAGATAAAAACCATGCACTGTTTTAAAGTAATCTGTAAAAACAGTTACTTTGACTCTGCATCACCTTTCACGATTTATTACTTGCAGTGGAAAAGCTTTGAATTTTTGGGGGAGTCTGCAAAAGTATCAAGTATTTCAAATTTATTTGATGGCTTAAAAGAATTTCTGTTCTTAATCCTGAGGATCACTTAGGCTATGAATGCTATTGTGTGGCAAGACCTGCTTATTTTATGTTAGTGTTCGGTTTTATTTATAACTGCTTTCAAGTCTCAATTGTGAGAGTTATTTGTAATAACTGTCCAGCATGTTCACACACAGCATAGACACACTAAATGGTTTCTTCAGTCACTGTCATTTTTAAAACCGTATTTAATTAGTTTTAGCCATGGGACTTGCACTGTATAAAATTTTCATCATGCAATCCATCACCATAGTATACAGGTTCCTTGAAATTTCACTGAAATGTCACAGTTTCAGGAAAATAGTCCAGCTGCATAACAGCTCTCTTGTTATATGTGATATGTGTGTGTAATTTATTTTTTTTTTTAGCACATGAGTATAATAAGATTGAAGAAATTCCAGGTGGATAACTTGCTTTTCAACTGTTACTCCTTTTATATAACACTGGAAAGGTGTAGCTTCTAAAAAATGATACCTTTGGCAAAATTAATCTTGAAAAAAGTATACACGTATTTAAATTAAAAAGAAATAAAACTTTTGATGATGTCAGCTTTAACCTAATGGGGGTTCTTTGAAAGGAAATGATCAAAGATGATAATTCAGAAATTTGAATGTATTTTTACCCATTATTACTTGAACAATTAATGGAAAAGGATAATAAACTTGATGGCTTTATTGCTTCGAGGCTAAAAAACTTCAAGTGAGTTTGACTTGAATTGAACACAGTCAAAGTTCAAAAAACTGGATGTAGAATGTCACAGTAACACACAAACAAAAGAAATAAAGTTTGTTTTTGCTGCTTTACAATAGTTCAACTAACTTGGCCCTCCTAGTTTCTAAATTCTACAAGAACCTGGCTTGCTGCTTTTATCTGCAGTTAGCCTTGCCCTAATAGGTTCTCTGTGGTCTGTTACAAGGAGTAGTGGGCAGGGGTATTAGTGAGCACTTGGGCCTTTGTGTAGATTTCTTACATCAGTGTTTTGTTCCCCCTTCCACTGTAGTTGTGCAAGATAATGTGTTTTGCCCAGAGGTGTTTAAATGGATGATTGTTTAACTCTGTGCAAGTGAGGCAGGACCAAGTGGGTTCTATGTAAAAGTCTTTCTTCCGTTTTTCAGTAATGTTTATTGGGGGGAAAAAGGAATAAAGCATGTTTTATATATTTCTTTGTACTAGAAATCCACAGAAAATGGAAATCATTACACAATGAGCTGTCTAAAACAATGGAATGAAAATTTGGATTCTGTACCCTTGCTACTTTGATTTATCTTGTTTACACGCTGCTGTTCTACACATAGTTTGTTAAATGTTTGCAACTTAAAAACAGCAAGATAATTATACACCAATAAAAAAAAAATCCTCCTTTCCGAAAAAAAGGAAACCCAAACCCCAACAACAGCCTCCCCCCTAACTTGTTGTATTACTACTCCACAGGAAACTGTTGTGCTGAAAGGAAGAATTAACTGGTCTTTCAACTTCAGCCTTTTTATTGTGAGACGGAAGATCACAGAAGTGCTACAATGGGGAGAACAGCAGCTAAAGGTAAGGCCTGGTAGTTTTTATCCAAGAAGAGAGAAAATAGGGAACCTGCTAAATTCTCTTTTTGAAGGTGGTGGGATATTACTTGATAATTACTATATTGTTAGATTAAAGAAGACAGTTTATGATATGTAGTGAATACAGGTAAGTTCAACGTTCACATTGTTTTAGAGTAAGTGTGCTGAATTTGGCTTATCCTGGAGTTATACAAGTTCAACTTTTGGAGAATGTGATTATTTAATAAAATGTAGTGCTTTATTCTGTAGCTGTATATAATTTAGCAGGGCAATAACTGAGTAGTACAAGGAATCAAGTTTTATGACAACAAATGGCGTTAGCAGCTGCCTATTGAAGATAAAACAAACATTCTTAAGGAAATTTATCCACACAAATGCACAGTGTACTATGAAGATGTGATTTCTGCTATGTCATGTCTGCAGAAGTTAACTGTGGGTTAAGTGCTAAAGTAAAGAGGGAGAATTAAGAAGGGTGTTTGGGTTGGTGAAACAAAGAGAATAACGAAGAGAGAGAGAGAGACCCGCTGTCTGAAACCAGGTTGCTGCTGCTTTTCAAATGGTAGTCGTCCCCCATAAAAGGCTGCAAACACTTTTGTACTTTTCTTGAGCTTTCCACCTTCAGCCCAGGCTGCTTTATGTGTTTGTGTGCTCCCTTGGTAAATAATTGTCTTTTGCTATAATAGATTTTCTGTAATGGCAGGAGTCATCCATTTAATTGTTCGACCAAGAGTTTATAGAGGAAGTTTATCCCCTTCTCTTGTAGGTTTTCTGCATGACTGTTGTCTAAATATACTAAAGAGACACCCTGTTCCGGGCAGATAAGATAAGAATCCCTCTAGGGAAGCACAAAAAGAAGGGAAAGGAGATATTTCATATTCACTCTGTCTTGATACCCTCAACTGTGTGCGTTGAGGCTTGGTGAACGGTAGCTGAAAGTTGCTCACTCTGTGTGGTAGGGAGTGAAGAAGCCCCCTTCCTGAGCAATGGTAAGTCTTGGGCTTGCCTTAGTAAACTTCATCTGAAGGCAAGTATCTACGTGGAGTGGGAAGAGCAAATCTTTCTGTTACCTAAAGATGTTTCATGTCCATCAGGAAGAGACAAGGGATTTCTTTGAGAAAAGTTGTTTCCTGCTGTGTTTTGAACACCCGACAGAGTTTGAAGACTTTAAGGTGGCTAAGAAATAGCTGCAGAAATCTTAAAAGCGTGACTCAAAAGCGTGCAAATTGCTTTTTTCCCCACATTGGACAGCAAGCAAATAGCAAGTTTTAGAGGATGATACATTGTGCCTCCTCATGTAGCACACCATTCTGTGGTAAAAACTAATACTGTTGACAGAGGCTGATGCTTGCCCAGCCTGTGGACAGAACAATCTTGTTTGTTGAAAGTTTAACTCTTCCCAGAAAGAAACAGTGTGGATTTTTAAAGCATCTTGAGCAAGAAGCTGGAGTTTAACTTGGGAACTTAGAAAAGGAACTATACATTGGTCACCAGGACTATCTTTACCAGACCTTATATTCTAAAGATGCATTTTCTGATTGTAATTTATTATTTTCTTTGTCGCATTGGTTTCTTCCTTGTCTCTGACTTCTTGCATGATAGATGTGGTTGCTCTTGCCTGTCTTCTGTTGTGTAATCTTATCAGCAGAAGAATTCTGTGATTACAGATACAGTGGGAGTAATGTAAACACATGAAAAGCACTATGTTAATTTCTTCTGTAGTTTATGAAGTGTACTGTAGAAAAACTGTTATCTGGTGAACAATAGAATATGCTGCTTTTGTAATTTTAGTATATATTGTATTCTAATCTTGCTACTTAGAAGAAAACAGTCTTTCACAGGTTTTTGAAAGTGCATAGTCTATATGTATTATACTCTAAATGTGTATATATATTTACACAGTGAATATATAAGCTCTATCTATATTTATATGCATTATATTTTTAACACTTTCTTTGAAAATGATATCCCATTCTTGGTTTCTTTTTTTAAAAAAAAGAGATGAGTAGCATGTGATTAAGTCCACAGTAGCAGCATTTCATCATTTCTGTTCATCATTAACAAAATAATTTAACACATTGTGTTTTACAATGGAAAGTAAACAGACTTGTCTCTAAAAATGGACTTTATGAACATAGGAAGATAGATAATGAATTTAACTGACTTTTTTTTTCATCACTGTGAGCTTCATTACTCTTGAACTAAGATCTCTTCTGTCTCTAAGATAAAAATCAAGTTCCCACTTTCAAGTCCACTTTTCAGCTTTGAGGGAATTAGTCATTGAATATGACTAGGTGAAGGAGATGAAAAGAAAATACTTTTTGTACCTGCAGAAATATTTCCTTCTTTTATAACCTCATTTTTGAGGTTTTTCCTCAAAGTTTGACCAAATTGAGGGTCATGTGCTGAGGGAGTCATCTCAGCCCAGTGATTTGACGTAATAGTCTTCCATGCCTTAATTTTGTTTTCAGTAATCGTTTGAAACTAAAACTACTAGAATTTAGGATATTGAAATCTCAAATGTAGATTGGTGTGCATTAAAAAAAAACCAAAAAAACCCAAACAAAAAACCCCGCCCACCCATGCATTTATTTCATGCTTATAAAATTGGATTTTAATCTTATTTTCTTTAATGTTCTTTTAAAAATAATAAATTCTTATCCACCCTTACTACTGACATTGGAAGAGGCACACTAGACCCAAGGCCTCATAGCAACTGTGAAGTATAGACTGGTGGAAACTCTTCTGAAGTGGTAGTAGATACAGGGTATCTCATGTGAAAATGGGATACTGATTCTTACCACTGGTGGCTTTTCATCTGCTTAGACAAAACACTCCAGCTTTGTAATGGTCTTCCCAGCATGGAGGACTGGAGTGCATAAAAGCAAGGGGAGCCTTTGAAGACAGTCTTTGTTTTATTCAGACTTATTTTTGGATGTTTCCACATGTGCTGGAGGGATTTTACTTGGGCGCTTTAAAGAAAAGATTTTTTGCCATCAAAAACAAGTGATAGCAACAGTGCTTTGGGTTTATTATGAGTGAAGATGCCTCCACCTCAAATGAAATAGATATTTAAGCTACTGTTGAGGAATCCATTTCCTCTTATTAGTGTCTTCATCTCTTCTTGTTCTCATAGTTTTCTAATGCCTGATGATAAGAAAAATGTGTCACTAAGAGTGCTCCATTTCAGTGTTCCTATTTGCTGTGATATTTGTGAGATAGGCACTAAACCTAACTGGTACAAGAAATAAATAGTTCAGGTGGTGGTTGTCAGCAAGAACTCATCTGGTGTCCAGACTGCAGTTTTTCACATTTTTTCACCTGTTCTTGATGTCCCTTATCATTAAAGTCTGCCATGTTGTTTGAAATCTGGCACGGTGGGGTAGATACTCTTTCATGACTTTGCCCTTTCAAGCTTTGTGTGTTCACAGGAAGCTGTTACTATCTTCTTTAGTAAGTCTCTTATGTGGGACTCTGTTGGATTTCCTCTTCGGAAATAAGCAAGTTGGGAAGTTACCTACTCTGTGAGCTGCCAGCCTGATGTCTGCGACAGTCCCATGACATAGAAGAGAAACACTATTAGGGCTTAATCTTTGCTGCATTTTATCTCAAGTGTTTCTGATCACCAAATGCCTCTTATCCTAGGTTATGAGTGTTTTTATTTCAAATGCAAGCCAATCAGTAGTTGAAGACTTAACTGCAAGCAGGTACAGTAATCAGCTACCAATACAATCTTTTGGTACAAGTGAGCCATCCCTTTGCCTGTAACAGTTCAGGCTAACTAGGATAGCCAAAGGCATGAGCTGAGGCTACTGCCTTTCCAGAGGAGCGGCCTTATTCCCAGTGCTGAGGCATTTGCAAACCAAGAGAGTTATTCAGCCTTGTAGAGCTAGATAACCTTTTTTCAATCTGAAAACGTACTTCCATTTCTCAGTGTCGTATTTGAATTGTGCTTGAATTTCATTCCACTAGTGTCAAAAGCGAGTCACCAAACAAACGTATTGTAAAGACTAAAAGGAGCGGGTGGAACTGGCTCCTCCTGTCTTCTCTGTTCTAGCCTTCCAGTTCCGCTCTGTGTCTCTCGTATGTGCTGAAATCTTGAAAAAATGAAATATGACAGACTCCTTTCTGTATGTGTGTGGAGGTGAATGGTAGAGAAGGTAGATTATTCTGAATTATAGGGGTTTTTTTAGTTCATAGTGGTCTAGATTTGATCTAGTAGTAGACAGGATTTAAAAATATATCCAGTGATCCTGAGGATCTTAAATTGTGTGTAGGTTGAGTAAAGCTGTTAAAAATTAGGACATAATTGCTCTTTGTGGAGCTAATACTGCATTTTCTGCCACCAGGTTTATTCTGATAATGTCATATAAAGTAGTCAAAACTCTGCTTTTTCATGCTGTACTTCTCAATATATATTGAAAGAAAAATAGTGCATTAATTATATTTGTAGTACAAATATCTTTGATTATGCACTGAAATGAATAAAAGAAAGTTAATCTTTGGAACAAGACATTCTGTATTGTTTGAAAGCATTCTGTGTTATGCTGGACATCATTATGAATATTACATTTACTGTGTAATGGAATCTTGTCTTCTAGATTCAAAGAATATTAAAAAAGAGAAAGATGGAAAGAATCAGGAAGAAAACAACCCGTCTTTAAAAAGTGGTAGGTATTGCAGCTGTCAGGTTATTAGTTAAGATACCTTAAAAGAAAAAAGTGTGTATTTGGATTGTACAATCTCCTGAGACTTTTTTTGCAATCTCTTTCACTATTACTGGTGAATAGTTAAAAATATACCCTTGCTGTTGTCTAACACTCTTGGGAAGGTATGTTTTGGTATAGAAAATGATGGTTGGAACTGCTTGACTTGAGCCTTATAGTTTTACTAGCTAGGGCAATTACTCTTTGTATGTATAGTAAAAAAAGTGTATATATACGCTTTGTATATATATAGTAAAAAAAATGTGTAAAAGTTAGGTTTTTTAGTTTATTTACTGATTTGTCTGTTCTTCTAATCATGTATTTCCCAGTTTCATATCTTTTCTGCCCCAGTTATCTTCTCTTTCTGTAATGTGTTTGCTAGTACTAAAGAAGGGCTTTTCAGTTTAATGGCCCGAGCTTGTAGTATTGCTAACAGGATTAAATTGCTTGGGATTCTAATTTTGCTTTAAACGTAATCTGTTTTCAAATAATTTTTGTGTTTATAATAAATGGAGAAAACTACATACTTGCCAGAAATTATTCAGCTTCTATCAAAACTCTACTATATAGTCAACAGCATCTTCTATCCTCAACAGGTGCCATACAGATGGGTTTGTTGTCAATTTAGCCTTTGTGAGGTGTAGTGAGGGGGCAGCAGTGTTCTTGTATATGCTTCACATGTTCATGTTGGTTGCTTGAATTTGGGGCGGTAAGAAATGTCGTGAGTACTGTTGACTAAAGTAGAAAATCTCTTCAGGAGTCCTTAGTTGATTCTTGATAAAATAACACTGGGTTACTTAAACTGTCACTCTGCTGACATTTCCGTGCCCTCTGACTCTTAATTGATGGTCTGCTTCAGAGCTTTTCTTGTGTAACAGCAGAGCAGTTCCTTAGGAGTAGTGTTGTTACTGACATGCTAACACAGTAGCTGGGTAGTTGAGGTGATGACTTTGCACACAGGATACCACCTGTTACCACCCTGTTACCCTGTTACCACCAGCCAGTACAGCTTTCTGCTGTTACATTTGCCAGACTTAATTCTTCAGTTTCTTAGGATCCTAGAAGTCACCTTTGTTATTCTTCTCTGTTACTTTGAGACAGGAGAGGAAGTGTATTTGTGACTTGTTTTCCCCCCTTCTGTAGTGTAAGAGGAGCTCCAATCAAACTGCACTCAGCATGTTTGTGTTTGGAAATGTTGTCTGACGTGACAGACGGAGCCCCGTATGACACCCCCCCCCACCAGCAAAGTGCTTCTCATGTGTGGACAAGATAACCATATTTTGTGAGTCACTGGAAAACGTCCCTGCCTTCTTCTGCAGTAGAAAGCAAGGTGTTTATCGATAAAGCTTTGTGGAGAAACAGTGCTAAGCAGGCAAGCCTTTTTCTGTCATCTGTGTTCTTTCACTAGTGGCTACACTAGTGTCTGAGCACTGAATATTCAGAAATAGTGCAGGGATTAAATTCGTATTACAAATATCTTTTTGATTTAGTGTCTGAGCACTGAATTTACTTATGAAATCTAGACTCACCTCTGTCAAACATGTAGAGAGGAGTGCCTTGCTCAAGACTGTGCAATATCTCTGATTTTCTATAGATGAGATAATTTTTATCCTGTGTTGTGGCTTGTTGGTATCAAGGAAGAAGGGCGAGCCTCTTGGTGCTGGATGAAGAAAGATGCCTGACAATGCTTTTGGGCTAACATTCAGGAAATCCCCAGGGTTTTTAGGGGGGTGTGTGATAGGAAAATTTGAAGAGGAGGGGAGATAGAGAGATGTGAGAAAAATAGGTGGAAAAAATAGACTAAAGTAAGTAGGGAAAGACAAAAGGAGAAAAATTCTAATTGAATGATCACAACATATGGAAAGAGGTACAAGGTATAAAGCAGGATATGAAATACCTTACCTACACTTAAACTACTATGTATGCAAGAGTACGTAAACCAAAATTAAAAAGAAACCTCATCTTTGACAGAGAGAGGTGGTGGGATGAATACTAGAGAAGACATTTCTGTGTCAGAAGTCTCAGGCGCATGCCAAGGGAACTCAGTGATGAGATGAGAAGGCATGAGATGCTCCTTCTGCTTAAACAATGTGTAGACTATGGTGATACTGTATTAAACTAACCTAAATAAACCAGAACCCTAAACTCTACCCATATACAATTGACTTTCAAATCATAGTTTTAATCTTCAATTTAAATTTTGTAAAATTTTGGCTTACATTAAACTAAAGCATTATGTACAGTAAAAGAAAACAGGGAGCACTTCAACAAACCGGACATTCACATGTTCATGAGAGCAGATGGGACACCTCCAAGGGTGCTGAGGTAGTTGACTGATGTCACTGTGAGACTTCTCTCTCATCTTGGAGAAGTCATAGTGATTGGGGAAGCTTCGTGATGACTGGGAAAGGGCAAACAGTATGCCCGGTGTCAAGAAGGACAAGAAGGGAGCACCTGGGGAATTACAGGCTGGCCTGCCTGGCCTCAGTCTTCAGGAAGACTATGGAGAAAATCTTCCTGGAAGCCATTTCCAAGCAAATAAAGGACAAAGGTGAGGTCAGGAACAGTTGAGATGGATTTGCCAAGTGTGAACCGTGCAAGAGTGATTGCCTTTTGTGATAAGCGATTCTGTAAACAAGGGGAGAACAGTGGATGTTGTTCATCTTGACTTTGGCAAGGCAAGATGTGGTTTGGATAGGTGGATGAAAAATTGAACTGCCAGATGACGAGATTTTCGATCAGCAATACAAAGTTCACCTGGCAGCTAGTGGCATTTCTCGGAGGTCATTAATAGGGCTGGTGCTATTTTATCCCCTACTGGTAGATTAGGATGATTGGACAGAACACGCACTAGTTTGTGGGTAACACCTACCTGGAAGGAGAAGCTGGTACGCTGGAAAGCAGAGCTTCTCTTCAGATGGGCCTCCTCATGCTGGCTGGAGAAATGGGCTGACAGGAACCCCATCAGATTCAAAGGCAAGTTGGAGAGTCCCACAGCAGGACAGAGCAGAGCCCTGCAGCAGCCTAGATGGGAAACTGGCTGCCTGGAAAGTGGTTTTGCAGGAAAAGTCCTGGAATCCTGGGAGGCAGCAAGCTGAGTGCGGTCCAGCAGCGGGCTCTTGTGGTGAAAGATGTCAACTGCATACGGAGACATCAGCAAAATGTGGGTAGCAGGCTGAGAGAAAGAATTTGCTTCTTTTTGGTATTTGTGAGCCCATGTCTGGAGTACTGTGTTCTGTTTTGAGCTCCCCAGCACATGGAAGACACTCCTATACTGGAGCAAGCTGGCTGGCAGTCCACCAAAAAATGGAGGTGCTAGAGTGCAAGATGTAAGCAGAAGACTGGTACTGAAACCAGAAAAATGATTTCTTCAGCTGAAAGAAGAGAAAGATAATGGGAGATCATTTTGCAGTCTCCAGTTACCTGACAGGCAGCTGTAGAGAAGACAGAGCCAGGCTCTCCTCAAAGCTGCAGTGGACAGATGAGAAGCAAAAAACAGTGGTTGAAGCGTGAGAAATTCCTGCTTGATAGAAGGAAAAAAATCTTCATGTTAAGGGTGATCAAACCCTGGAAGAGCAGGGGCCTGAACTAGAGACCTCCTGGAGTCCCTTTTAGCTTGAGTTACTTGGTGATTGCCAGGTTTGGTCAAGGAGCGATAGGGTATTGATACAGCATTGGAGGGAACCTCAGGGGTTGTTGACCTGTGGGTCATTGCCAGTAAACCTGTGTTATTGCAGGCAACTATGACATAACTTATTTCCTCAGTTTTTAAATGAGGCAGGCTGTTTGCCCATGCTGATTGTCTTGGATCATTGTTTGAGTCTGATTCCTCTGCTGGTTACAAACTATTTATTTTTTTACAAAAGGTCCTAGTTACCCGCTGGTGGATTTTTCCCCCTTCTTTCCAGTATATGCTGATATGTTCTTCAGCATAAAAATTCCTTTCTCTCTCTAGTTTTCATTTTGCTGGCGGATTGAAGAGTTGTGCTTGTTACAAAATCTTTTTTTCTTGCACTGTTTAATTCAGCCTGCAGGTTTGAGTGGGAAGATTAATTAATGTTAAATCATCTAGTGTGAGCTAATTTTTGTAAGGATTTCTATTTCTCAGAAGTTTTCAGGGACTTTAGAAGTAGATATATATACAAAACAACTGCTTCTTTACCCGTGCACACTGAGAATACAGAGAAGCTTTTTGTGTAGGGATTTTTTTCATGTGATTATCTTCCTAGACATGGATCTCACATGTTGCAAACATATGTTCATCTCCTTTTTCTATGATTCCAGTAATTACATGATAATTAGCACCATCTCTGAGAGCTTGGCTTTAATTTAATACAGCATATCTTCTTGGTGGAGAGGTTCTTATTTAAACTTCAAGTCATTTCTGCATGATGAAAGAGGTTTTGATAGCCAGCATTTAAAGCCAAAAGCCAGGCAATATTGTTTTCTCTTTGGCTTTATCTGTAGCTGGCTACTTATGTGATGTTATGTGTCTTTCTAGTGAATGTTCTCTGGAAAAAAATCCACAAACCTGTTTGTTTCCCTCTGTATTTTTGCATCATTCCACCAAATTTACAGTCTTACAACAATTGAGATCATTTGGGAAATGCTGTTATATGGAGATAATTTTTTTGGAAAAAGTAAATGGGGGCTTCTCCTGGTGAAAGATGCTGTCTCTGACGTATTTATAGGATATTTATATGGTCCTCAACACAGCAACGCTCTGATTCACAATTACAGCTTTTACATCACGTTAGATCTGAGACAGCTGGGACATAGCTAACATTTTCTTTTTTGCTAGGTTTAATTTTATTGAATTGGGTATTTCAAAAACTCTGATTGAAAACCAACATTAAATAAAAATAATCAGAAGTCAACCTGAAGTAGCGGCTTTACTACTAGACTCAAAGAAGAATTTTTATAAGATGAAACTTTGCTAGCAGTTCATCTTATTTAATTTTTGCAGCCTCCTTGGCCTGTCAATGGAAAGAGCAATGGATCTGGAGGCTGCTTTCTGGGGAAAGGTCTGAAGAGCCATTTCCTGAGCACGCCTTCCTGAAATACAGATATCTAACATACGTTCAAGTTAATGTACCCTGCCTTTTGTGAGTAATATGAAATCAATGTGACTGTATAAATGTATGAATAAAATTTTCATTCCAAAGCAGTTAGACTTCCAAGATGTTGTATGGAAATGTCTTTGTCACTGGGCTACATACAGTTCAGGCCAGCAAATTAACAGCTTCTGGGATGTCACTGACTTGTTACGTAGCTAACAACCACATGCCCTCTGCAGAGCAGAGGGCAAATCACTCATGCTCTTCTGAGTCTGTTATGTCAAAAAAAAAATAAAATCTGAGGATCTGAGCAGGCCAGGGGCCAGTTCTCTCCTGCTTGAGGCACCAATGAAGTGCTGTGCCAGTGCAGGTAGACTCTGGGCTGAAGCCATCACGCATCCTTCAGAGAAGCAGTGTGAGAGTGCTGGAAAATGCTGCCATTTTCTGATTGTTTCTTTGCTTCTCCCCTCTCCTGAAAATTGCAGAGATGTTTTTAACTGTGACCGTTGGCATTTTTGGAAGGATTACAGATAAACCCGATGCAGTCTCTCCATCATCTCCCCAGATTTTGCTGTAGGCCATGTGAATGGCCATGGCAGAGCCGCTGGGTGGCATCGCTGCATCAGTTTGGGGTTCGTTGGTGATTCACTCTTCAGAAACACCACAACAATGCCAACTTCCTAAACAAGAAGAATAAGTGAAAGAGTGCTCTCTAGATAATTTAGGAACAAAAACATTAGCTGTGCCATTGTAGTTTTTCTCTCGTGCTTTATATTAATTTAAGTAATGCTTGCTTATATCTTTGATGTTAGTACTCCATGCTCCTCCATTCATGCAAAAACTGGTAACACTGAGTAAATCAAATGCAGAATACACTCACCCATGCACATAAACAATGCCAATGTTAACACTGGAAAAAATACAGTGATTCTTTTGCTGAATGTTGCCATAATATTTACCCTACAAAAAGAAACCTTTATCAGACTTCAGATTAAAGAGACGATGATGCAGTCGGAAGGCTGTGCTAATCCTTTTGCTTTCTAGTGAACTGGGGATAGTATTCTCAACATACATTTCAACAGAATCTATGGGTCTGTGTTTTTCAACATATATCATCTCAGTGCTCCTATGAGGTTATCATAGCAGTCCTGCTATTAGGTGAACTAAGATACAGCAAGGCTAATGTGATTTGTGCAAGGATGCTTGGAAAGTCCTTATGCAGAAAATTGAATCTAGATATCCTGACTTGTATCTTTGTATATTGACCACAAAAAAAGAAAGAAGAAAGTATTTGAGGAAGGTTTATATTGATTTTCCCTATTGTGTGATTGCCTCTATGAATTAATGGTACTCTTAAAGCTACTTCGAGGATTGTGTGTTTTTCAAAGATGGATTAAAATTCTACAAGCTAGTTGGTTTTTTTCTGTCCCTCTCTTTCCCCACCCCTGCTTTAATTTAATTTCCCTTTACAAATTGTCTATGTGGTCTTTTTTTTTATCTTATATCTTCCAGAACAGTTTAATTGGGATGATTATCTGAAAGAGACTGAATCAATAGCTGCCCCTCTACATTGTTTCAGACAGGTATGCCAGACACTATTTTGCAAGTGTGTGTATATGTATGCGTGTTATAGGGTGTCCTAGAGCAACTTTTATGTTGGGGCTGCTTGCAGACTTCTTATTTGACTTCTTTTTATCTCTAATTATCAGTAGTTTATAGTTTTGGCAGGTGCTAGCTGCAGAAATTTTACATTTTTGGTTTCCGCCTCAAGCCAAACCTTGAAGGTTTCATTAAAATTGTAGTTTTGGACTCTGTTTTCTTTTAAAAAAGACTAATTAATGAAAATGGTCTTACCAGAGTTCAAAAATATTTTCTGCTTATTTCAATAATCTTAGAGGTACCATGGTTTTTGTGAGAATAAAATTGGGCTGATTGTCAGAGGGTGCCTTTCTCCTGCCCCATTTCTGAAAGAATCCTTTCAGTTTTGACTAGCTACAAGATGTATGTGCGTGTGTGTGTGTTAGCGTTTATTCACCACTTCTTTTTCTGGATCTCTCAAATATGTTGAATTTTGTCTCTTTCTGAGCTTGGTTAATTTTACTAAGGTGTAACAGATATTGACATTAAAAATAAATCAAGGGGAATATATGGGAATACAAAGGAAATACTGGATTTATAATGAAGAGTGTTTAGTGTACTATTTTATGTTTTACATTGTGCCCTACAAGTTTGATTCCCCCCTGCATGATGATTTGGTACATATTTGCAGATGCAGTTAAAATCTACCATCTTGTGTGAGCTAGTGACTTGCAGTTATTCAGACCTCTAGAGAATGAGTCGACCCGTGCAGGCATCTTTGTAGAGAGAGCTGGGGGCTGGTGTTTTCCCAAGATGAGGAGTATATTAACTACAAAAAGTTAAATAGGATGAGTTTTTCTCTGTTTGCCTTCACTGTGTTAGAAAGATAGATGCTGAAGGAATTGGATAGCTCAGGTTGATAGAACACTGATAGGTGTGACAGGATATACATGTCTAGTTTAGTGGATTGGGCCTGTTCAGAAATGTATTTTCTAGGGCCTTTTGATAGTCTGGTGGTACTGTAGGTGATACTGGCCTCCAGTGGGGACCAAACAAAAAGTAACACTTCTCAGAAGCCTTTCCTTGCGCCTTTCTTCCATCTTTGTCTTCCTTACTAATGCTGAAGGGGCCTAAACCAAACAACTGAGTAACACCTTAAATAAAGGCGTTTAAGTGACATGCATTGACTGAGATAGATAAATCTGAGTGACCTGGATTGCTTATGGAGTGTAAGGGTTGGAAGGAAGAGCTTTCATTTCTGTGCATAGCAAATTTCAAAACAATTTACATATGCAGACTTTCAGTTTTTCTGAGTTGACCTTTAAGTAGAAACTGATATGTAGTGTTAATTATTGCAGAGCTAACTTCTCTCACTACATAATGTTTGCAGATTTTAGAAACTACGGTGCCTGAGCTTTGTGTAGGACTAATCTGACTTTTATTGGGTTACGTATGAATTGTATATGCCATTATCACTCTATGCAATGCAAAGAAATATACTGCTGCAGCCAGCCAGAAAACAAATAGCAGAGAGAAGTGTAATTTGAAAATGATATCTAGAATTTGTGACCTGTGGGAATTGTACAAAGTTTAAATTTTGTAATAATTAAAAATTATCTGGGGAGCAATGAATTAAAGCCTCTACCATAAATTAAGATACAGGCACTCTCAGCTAATGGAAATTGATTAAAGTACTTATCTTAATTTGGAAGGTATTTTGTCTGTTGCTCTAAGTTGTTTTTAATTACTATTTAAAATTTTGATGCATGCTACATCCCTTTTTCTCACCCTGAAACTTTTTTTTCAAGCAGTTGAAAATTTTAAGTAAAGGTCAGTACACTGTGGTTTGAACAGAGCTTAAAACAAGACCGTTACTGTACTGGTTTTGTTATTTTACTGCAAGTGAGGACTGACATGGAGGAGTTACTTTTTTAGTGGAGTGTCTTGAGTTGTTGGTATTTAAACAAGTTCACCTTTTTTGCAAATAAATAATCACAGAATTACAGAATTGTTATGGCTGGAAGAGACCTTCAAGATCATCCAGTCCAACTGCTTGCCCAGCACCACCATAATAACCCCTAAAACACTAGACCATATCACTCAGTGCCTCATTCAGACGCTTCTTGCACACCTGCAGGGACGGTGACTCCACCACCTCCCTAGGCAACTTGTTCCAGTGTCTAATCACCCTAACAATGAAAAACCTTTTTCTAATATCTAATCTGAACCTCCCCTGATGTAACTTAAGTCCATTTCCCCTTGTCCTCTCACTGTAGGCTTGGCAGAAGGGACCAACCCCCACTTCACTACAACCCCCTTTCAGGTAGTTGTAGAGAGCGATGAAGTCTCCCCTAAGCCTTTTCTTCCCCAGGCTAAATAAACCCAGCTCCCTCAGCCATTCCTCATAAGACATGTTTTCCAAACCCTTAATGAGCCTCATTGCCCTTCTCTGGACACGCTCCAGCACCTCGATGCCTTTTTTGAAGTGAGGGGCCCAGAACTGAACCCAGCACTCGAGGTGCAGCCTCACCAGTGCCGAATACAGCGGGACAATCACTGCCCTATTCCTGCTGGCCACACTGCTCTTGATGCAGGCCAAGATGCCATTGGCCTTCTTGGCCACGTGGGCACACTGCTGGCTCATATCCAGGCTGTGTGTCACCCAGCACCCCCAGGTCCCCTTCTGCTGAGCAGCTCTCAAGCCACTCTTCCCCAAGCCTGTAGCAATGCATGGGGTTGTTGCAGCCTAAGTGCAGAACCCAGCATTTTTCCTTATTAAATCTCATACAGTTGTCCTCAACCCACTGATGACCTGTCAAGGTGTCTCTGTAGAGCCTTGCTACCCTCGAGCAGATCAACAGTCCCAACCAACTTAGTGTTGTCTGCAAATTTACTGAGAGTGCACTCAATCCCCTCATCCAGACCATCAATAAAGGTATTAAACAGGGCTGGCCCTAAAGCTGAGCCCCGAGGAACAGCACTAGTGACTGGCCGCCAACTGGATTTCACCACATTCCCACAACTCTCACAAATCAAACTCCCCAACTTCTCAATTTCAGTTGCCTTTCATGGTTGTAGAAAAGAACAGCTTGACAAGCAGCATCCTGAAATTGAATTGCTCTTTAAATTTAATATGCTCAGGCTCCCCTTTCAGACAGCCTGCTGTCTAAACGCAGCATTGGCAGATGCTACACTCAGCATTCACTGAATTGCTCACCTCTTTGTTTTTTGGGCTGGGACTCCTCCAGGGCTCCTGCTGTTCATCTAGGGTGTGTTGCAAATAGTGCACACCTGCACATCATAGCAAGATAAGCAAGATGTATTTTAAAAAATTAAATGTGGTAGAGACAAAATATCACTAGCACTTGTTGCAGTAGCAGGTTTATTCAGCCTTTTCCCATGTACCCAGACAGGTAAGTGTACCCTAACCAGATTACTATGGAATCCCTACCTGACCTGGTCAGGTGGGCAGTAGAAAGGATATAACGAATCTTGTGAGCATGAATGCCAGTGGTTTTGGTTTTTCTACCTGCCTCCTTAGGCTTCAGATTTTGTTAGTCTATATGGGATAGCTACTGGGTTTAAATGTCGTGCGGAGGGGTGCCTGCAATCTCAGTGTCTGTGTTCAACAGCAGCTTTGTATTGGAAGAGTTGCAGAAGAGGGCTTCCAGGGTGCTGGGAGAATAGTCATCCTCTCCGAAGAGAAACTTCTGTGCTTGGCTTATTCAGCTTGTTGAAAGGGTGGTGAGAAAGGGTTGAGTTGCCTTCTGTAAATACACTGTGGATTTTGTTATTGCTTGCAAAGGTGCAAATAGAATTTAAGTTAAATGATAGTGTTGGTTAAAAATTTCCATGAATAAATTTAGGCTGGAAATGAGGAGACATTTAAACAGAATAGTGAGACTCTGGAATAATCTTTCTACGTGACTAGGTGAGATATTCAATCCCAGTTAGTGTTAATACAAAGTTTTGAACATCGTTAGATGATGTTACTGCCTACAGTCCTACAGTAGGCAAGTAATCTGACTGTGATCCAGTTGATCTCTGCCAGTAGCATGTTGGTACATGAGCAAAAAATACTCTCCTTCCTTATTCATCTTTACCTTCTGACAGAAATCTCAGCTCAAAGACCAAGTTGCATATGTCACGTTTCTTTTCCCTGTGCCAGTGTCTTTTTCAAAAAAATCAGATGTCTGCTAATTAAATTGGCATTTCATTGTGTGTGTATGAATGTATCCAGTTCTGTATGAATAAGCACAAGCTGCAATTCCTGTCTTAGCACAGAAGTTTTATGTGACTTTAGGCCTGTGTTTTCTCTCTCTAAGATATGATTAACACTATTTCATTTTTTCTGTCTTCTTTCTTTGTATTGCAATCTTTTTTAATGCAGAGACTCTTTTTTGCCTTGCGCTTTTGTAGTGCCTAGTGCAGTAGGGTCCAAAGTTTGTTTGAATTTCCAAGACATTTTTATTATGATTTTATTATCTCTTGAAACCTAATAAATCTTGTGGTTTTTTTTTTAAGAGTTGAATGTCATGTTTCCTGATGTCCTTGTTTTTCCTTCAAGTATTAATCACTCTTCCCCCATCTTTATATTCATATTTTCATCATGGTGCCCTTGTTACCTGTCTTAGCAGTGCTTGTCTTTTTAGAAAGCAGCAATGTCTATGCAGTAGAAATATCAAGTATCTGAAATGGTAGCTGTTACCCAACCTCCTTTTTTCAGTCTGTTAAATGCTCAAAATTCAAAGGCTTCTGTATATTTACCAGTTCTATAATATATTTGGATGAATGAAAGCTGTATATTGAAGTTGCTGGTAAATTTAGCAATACTAACAACAATAAGGAAAAGTCTTTTACCTTTTATTGTAGTCTAGAATTCCACCTATGAATGATTTCAAAGTTGGCATGAAACTGGAAGCCCACGATCCTCGCAACATTACATCGGTTTGTATAGCCACAGTAATTGGAATTACTGGTGCCAGGCTAAGGTTGCGGCTGGACGGAAGTGACAACAAAAATGATTTTTGGAGGCTCGTGGATTCCTCAGACATACAGCCCATCGGGACATGCGAAAAGAAAGGGGGCATGCTCCAGCCTCCGCTTGGTAAGAAACAAAGCTTCAGAATGAATGTGTATGGAGTATGGCTGTCACAAAGTCAATTTCACCTTTTTGCCTTGGTAAATTCAATGCTACTAGCATGTCACTAAACCATTATTTAATTGAAAAAGAAGTAAGCAAACTAAATCGGGCTAAGTGAATTGTGGCTTTTTCTTTTTTTTGGTATTCTTTTGATTTAAGAATGAGCAGGATAATTAGTTTGAGTTATCTATTTTTTTCCAAATAATCCGTTAATATTAAATGGGAGTGTCTGACATCTTTCTTAATTATGAGATACACTGTCGTGTACCCATTCTGTAAATGTTCCCTCATACACACCCTGTCTTATGAGTGTGTGTATGGAGGCACTGGTTTCTTGCTTGATACTGTGTGTGCTCCTTTTAGCAGCCCTTGGTCAGCACCGAGCCCTGGGCAATGCTCACCTGCCTTTTTCCTCTCCAGTAAATCCCAGCAGCCCACTAGAAGGCGCTCGCTGTTAACCCACCTGAGAAACGCTCAGGAGGAGGTGCAGCAGGTCAAGACAGTCTGTCTGTTTTCTCAGGCACTGAGCAAGCTGATTATGCTTTGGGAAAGGCATCACAGGGAGACTTAACGAAGGAGACAGGAACAATAGCACTCCAGAGTTTTAGCAAACATCAAGCTTACATTGCATACGATTCTCATCTCAAATCAACACCTGTTGGGGGATGTCTGATCAGTTTGCAATTACTAGTTTGTGAGCATGAAGAATACTTATGGACAAGATGTAGCTTCCTATACTTAGAAATAGTATGCAGAGTTTCTTTTGCCTTTCCTGAACACATACATGACATCATGCGTCTCCCCAAACTGAGAAGTAGTGCTTGGGCTCAGTCTTATCGAGGAAGTTTATTCAATGGGGAACTGTACAAAGGAATTCCTTGCTATGTGATGAACAGTCAGAGGTAACTTTGACTAACTGCTGGGGGTAATATAAGTATGATATCTTTGCTGTGATTAACCTGTATATTTAAATCTGTATTCTTGTACAATGTTGGTTATAGCTTAAGCTTTTAGGTGTGGAAATCTTTAAACCTCTCTGAAGTTCTTAGTATAACCTTTTAGAATGAATGCAGTGATACCAGTATGAAAGAGGGTTGTAGCAGAGAAGAGTATACCTATTCCTTCAGCTACACATATGTACAGTGTCAAACACATTGCTTCGTTTCAGGAGCATAGTGCTTTTTCAAATGTGTTTCTAAACCACCCTGATGAATAAAACAAATCTAGTTATGTGTAATGGGAGCAGTCGATCTGTTCAGAAGAAAAACTTTCCATGATCATCAGTAGAAAGGTTGATGCCTTCTCTTCGGATACTGTTTCTTATTCCCATTAGGTCAGGCTGCTTGTAGTGCAGCACCTAACAAGCAGCTGTTTCCCTGCACCCAGGCTTGTAAGTTTACCTGCCCTCTGAACAATTGCTGATTATTCAGAAAAGAATGTGAGTGCCATTATTTTGTCCCTCCTGCCCTAGATTTTTCTACAGATAGGCTAAATTCCAGCAATCAAACGTTCTGGCATACCTAGATAAATTTTTGAAAAAGCCTTTTTGGCAGTTTTACAGCATCCTGTTCCTGGGCAAAGCTGGGAGCTAATTGGGTGTATAATTACCTCCTGTTAGACATTTAAGCAACTGATTTTTTTAAAAAATTATTTTTTTTTTGCCCTGAGTAGTAGAGAACCTTCTGGATACTAATGTTCTGCTTCTCTTGTAATAACTAGCTAAAATAGTCCCTCCTACCTAATTTTTACATAGGTTTAATTATGCATGTTACATAAGGGTTTTGAGAAAGTGATTAATATAGCAATGGGTTTCTGTTCCAGCCTCTGTTTTTCACAGGTGAGCTTTTGTGTTGTTGATAACTTGATGTTCTCAACAAATTACATTGAGGAAAACATTTTCTCTGGTTTTACCAGGATGACTTAAAGGCCGTATGAAGTTAATTGAAACTGTTGTTTGGTTGTCATTCCTCTGTCTTGTATATGTGTCTTTTCTGGGCTAGCTGGTTAGGAATATTGTGTTGCAGTAACCACACATATTCGGGCTGTAGAAAAGATTCTGGTATGAATCCAGGACTGATAATCAGCTCAGCAGTCCTCAAATTATTACACCATTAATCAAATAGGAGCTTTGTATTCTTTCAGGTGTTGCATAGGTAGTTCCAACTTGAAAACTGTTTATTCAACTGAAGATAGCTTAAAGCTACTAGTTAAAGAACCATTATACTATATAATCCAATTTTTGATGACTTAATGATTTAACTGATCAAGAATTGCAAGTATGTTCTACCTTTCTAGTTAGATTTTTTAAAGAGAATCATCGGCTCAGTTATGAGGGAACTCATCAGTTCCTGGCAGATTCTGGTACTATTTTCTTTGTGGAAAATTTTCCAATTTGCTCTATTATGTCTTTTTCTGTAGAACTGTGCCAGACATATAACTGCTAAAGACACAGAAAAGATGTCCACTATTTCAGTTATCTTACTCATTACTTTGAGACATCCATTTGGAAAGCACAGAAAGCAAAAGGGATTTTTGTTTGTTTGGTTGGTTGTTTTTTTTTTTCTTTTTAATTGGAAAGTCTTTGATTATTAGGGAAGATTATCTGGAATGAGAACGTTTTCAGCCAAACCTTTGTTTTGCTTGAATAAGATAGTTCATCTAAACAAATTTGATTATTGTTTGTACTTTTTATTCACTTGTTGATGAAGAAAATTAAGGTAGAAATATCTTCCAGATTATGATTTCCAATATGATAAATGGATTTATTAAAATAATTGTGTTTCTGTTCTTCCCTGTTATGTGTTCTTTGTTTTTTAAGGCTATTTTTCTATTTATTTATTTTAATGGGGGAGGGAGAAGAAATCGATTGTTCTTTTTTTGGTCTGTGGTCTGATGAAAGAATTACAAGAGTCTTGAAAATAAAAAGATACCTCCTCAGTAAATGAGGCGATCTGGAGCAGAGGATAAATTTTTAGAAAGGCAGCAAACAGCAGCCCTGAAAAGTAAGCTTGGTGCTGGGAAAGTTCCACTGGACCAGGGAATGGGTGGGACAACTTTGTGATCTCCTGTACTAGAACTTGCACGTTGTTAAGTCCTAGACATTTATCTGTAAAATCACAAATTATGATAAGTAATGCTGCAGGCAATTCACTCAGAATGAAAGGCGTTGCACAGCTTTCTGTACCAACAGTGACCCTGTTTGTTCCTTCTTGGCTACTTTTATTTTGGCCAAGTCCAAAATAGAGGGAATGAGGCATTAGTAAAACAGACTTTATAGCTGCCTCCTCCTATTTTATTTTACAAACTTAAGGTAGGGCTATTGTATACAACTAATTTATTTGGTACTCAGGGTTCCAGATGAATGCATCTTCTTGGCCAATGTTTCTCTTAAGAACTCTCAATGGAGCTGAAATGGCACCTGCAGCATTCTTTAAGAAGGTAAGAAGAAAGGGACTGCTAGCAAACAACTTTATATCACTTGGTCCATGGTTACATTTGTTAATGAGGATACCAAGATACCACCCTGTTGTCTGCAGCATGGGAAAGCAAGACCATTATTTAAGGTTACTTTGAAGTGGATTGGCAAGCTACAAAGCTAGACAGGAAACAATCTGCTTCTAGTCCATTGGATGGGCATCTCTTTTCCCTACTTGAGACTTCAAGTATGCTGTGTTATTTAGAAAAATTTGTGTTTACCTCCGTTTTTGTGTCTCCTGGATTTAAGATAAAGTGCATATCACACTTTTTAACAGCACCATAATCATGTGATTGTGCACAGGTATAAAAAAAAATAAGTGGGAATAAGAGCCATTGGAATGCAGTGATGCTTGGAAAGGTTTTGTTAAATGTTTTCACGTAGTCATCATTTAAAATGTAGTGAGAAAGTAGTTGAAAACAGCAGGAAAAAGCTGTTCATTCTTTTAAACATGACTTCTGAGCAAGTTACTGTGAAACATGAGAAATTACATAAAAACAACAATAATATTAAAATGACTTGTTGGTTGGGTTTTTTGTTGAGATGGTAAAACCCTGCTGTCACGTGGAGTGACTTCATATTTGATCCTGAGAGTGACATTGGCAAGTATGTCAGCAAATCAAACAGTTAGGTTCAGACCTGCAACCACATTCCTTGTGTTTTAAATTTATATAATTATATAATTTTTTAATATAAAATTACATACTTTTTCTGGGGTGTGATAAGTCACACTTCCCTGTGCTAGCCTACCAGCACATCTGAGATGGCTTTTGGATAACAAGGTTCCTGAGGCTGACTTGGCAAGTCAGGTTGCTTTGGGTTGCAACTCCTGCTCTGGAGGTACACTTAATGCTGGTCACATTGACTTGATTTTTGTTTCTCATTTGTCCACTTGGAATTGGTCTAAGGCCAGCTGAGTTAACAGAGGCCTATAAATAATGTCCAATGCTAATGAATTGTTCGTGGATTAATTGAGAGATGAAGCTTTTACCAGACAGTTATCAGTCCCAGAAATACCCATTCCCTTCAAACCTCTTCTTTATTAGCATGTAATAATTTCATTTTAGTGTCTATGCTGTCTTACTGCCCAGACATAATGTATTGGGTGCAACCTGTTGCTTATGTAAATACTTTTAGCAGGGTCTTTCTGTAATGGAGAATTTTGCTAATTATCCCAGCTGTGTTTATGTGAACAGAATCTAGATTTTTATAGTACAGAAGAGCAGCAAAAGCCAATTTACAATACAAGTAAGTTTTCTTGAATGTCTGCTATAACTTTTTGAGAGTAGTGAATATAAGAAGAAAGGTTGTTTAAGAAAAATAGGGGTTTTTCTCTTTTTAATTTTTAAGAGGCCATAGAAATACAAATATTCTATCACTCTTTCTTTTGTAGGAACCACCAAAACCGGTGCCGAACTGCTTTAAAGTTGGAATGAAGCTTGAAGCTATAGATAGAAAGAACCCGTACTTGATTTGCCCAGCAACCATTGGAGATGTTAAAGGGGAAGAAGTTTTTGTTACATTTGATGGCTGGAGAGGAGCGTTTGACTATTGGTGCAGATGTGATTCTCGAGATATTTTCCCAGTCGGATGGTGCAGCTTGACAGGAGATGCATTACAACCACCAGGGAACAATGGTAAGATGACTAATAATATTGCTTAATTATTTCCCCCCTCAATTACAGCATAATTTAAAAAACCAGCTGGCTGTATGCAGATAAGACAGAAGATTTGATTTGTGAGTAGCTGATGAGAATGAAATGTTGTTAAATTTTCTTTGTGTAGTTTAAAGCTAATAGGATAGTTTCTGGGAAACAATTTTTGTCCATAGTAACTCTGGGAACATGTTTTATTAGGAGGGCTTTTTAATTTTTGTGTACTTATGAAGAATCTTTGACTTAAACCAGATTTGCCATTTGTATTATGGATAGTTAAATGCTCCTGTTTAGTGATACTAATATATTTGCTGCATCAGCACTGTAAGCTAACTGCTAAGAAAGTAAAGTAGTCTTTGCTTCTGTGATGACTGAAGGTTTAAACACTATGTGTTTAGTGTTTCTTCCTTCATACTCACAGAATTCTGTCTTGAAGCTGCCTATTCTGATTGCTTCATCATCCTCACACCTTTAAGGATGTTTGTACATTGGGTTATGGAGTCTCTTTATCTAATAGCCACTGTGCTTTATAATGTACAGCTATCTATCTCAGAAAGAAGAGAGATGGAATAAAGAGGGCTATCCCTGAACGTAATCCTGCTGCTACTCTTGCTTTTCTGTCAAACTGTTTTGGGCTCTTCTATCCTCACTCACTCCAAATTTGACAGAAAGAGAGGTGTTTAAAGAGGGGAACAATGGTTTAATGAATTATTTTAATATTGTTGACCAGAATAATTTGTTCTCATGGTGAGCATTTTCACAGCTGGTGTTAGGTCAGTAAGGAACAAGTAGACCGTTATCACAGAATTCCCATTGGAAGTACCGAAGGAACAGAAGCAAGACACAAAATCAGTCATGTTTCCTGCTCTCTCCATCGCCATTGTTTTTCTCAATCTTTTGCCAGAATGCCAAGAATTGTTTGGAAAATCGAAGTGAAATTAGCTAAGGGTACCCCTGCATCTTTGCCCTCCCCTTCCTGTCTCTAGTTACTGTCTGCAGTTACTGCCAGTGATCATAGTACCTGTAATTTGTTTAGCTTGTTTTGGTGGATTTCAGCATGGGAGCAACTAAGTGTGTAGTTGTATGGGCAGATCCAGAATGATCTGCCGGTACAAACCTGCAGCCAGAAGGCAGGGGGAAGTCAGGTGAGGACAACTGCATTTGATCAGAAGTCATCTAATAGGTACCAAGCTGACCACAGACTTAATATTTCTGAGCTCCCAGTTTGTAAAGTGTCTTTCTCAGCTTCTTCAGAAGGTTGACCTTGTCTTGAGAAATCATGACCGAGATGAGTTATTGTGGTAAGTTAATTACATTAATCATGGTGCAATAAAGTGGCTTTATACAAAACGGGCTGTGTAAATAAGTGGCATAAAATTTTTAGAAGATATTTTGGCGACAGTTTAGATTTGAGTCCAATTGCATCTTCTGGAAAGAAGTATTATTAAATTGTTTAGTCTACTCCAGTTTCAGTGCTGGAAAACCAGCAATATTTTTAGATACATGTACAGAATTTTTCTTTTCTGATTAGTGCTTGATAAAGATCAAAGAGTTGTTTAACAGTTAATAAAGTTGATTATGCATGCTGGTTGTTCAGGTATTAAACCAAACAAAATTCTTGAGTATGTTCAAATGTGCTGAAGGCTTGAAATACCTATCCGGGTATTTTTATGGGTTCTATTGCTTTGTTATGAAAAACAATAACACTTTAGGCAGTAATAAAACCTGAAGTAGGGTTCTTAAAGGCTTGTGGTCAAAACTGAGAATTTTGGACATGTGATAGAAACTGGGGGCGGGAAGGTGCAGGCTGGGGATTTCGTTATTTTTGATTCTAAAAGTGAGCCCAAAGCTAACTGCAGTTTTATTAAAATTCTGTGTGCTCCTTTTTTCCCCTGTTCTGAGCATGAAGAATTTGTTCTTTCAATTTTGCTTCATGTGCTTATTTTTATGTGGTGTTTGTGCATATTCTCCATGCTTGTCAAATTTACTAGATGAAATATTTTTTTTGCTCTCAGGTTATGTTTTTCACTGTTATTTGATCGCTTTTGAGCCATTAAAGAACTGTAATGATAGTCCTTTATTAAGATGTAAATAATAGCTTCAAGGAGAGTGTAATCAAGTAATTTCAATTCAGAAATATGATAATGTTGTCAGGATTCTTCATTAAGTCACATTAACATTGACTACTCCTGTTAAGATAGAAAGTATGACAGATATTACATTGTATGGATTCACTTGAAATTCCTTCCTGGACTTTTTTCCTGCAGTTTAGTTCAGTATTTCTGCCTTGAATTGCCACATTAGAAAGTGAAAATAATTGACTGAGTGTGGCTTTGATTTCATTGTGAATATAATAGAAAGTATTCTTGATTTTTTTGTAACTACTTTTTCTGAAAGCATTTATATGTGTTAAATCACTAGTTAAAGAACTGAACCCCCCATCCCCCAGATTTTAGTGACCAAGCAAAACCAGTATCTTGCAATCTAAGTATGAAGGTGATAAATGATGCTTTAAATTTCATCTATACCTGGGATAACAATTTCCTGCCTTAAGACATAAATTTTAGGTTCTAATTTAGCCCTTTGAAAGAGATGAAACGCAGTAAGGGAGACAATATGAAAATTGGGAAAGATTTTTTTTCAGCTGCTTACTGTCTTAGCTTTCCTCTGTCATGAAAAATCTTTTAGAACACTTTAAACACAGGCTTCTTAGGTATGGGTGAATTTATTCAGAACATGGTATATTTAGTCTTTACAGCCTTATCTTTTGTAATGCATTGGTTTTAGAAAGATAAGCTCGGGAACTAACACAAAATGACCTGGATGCAGGACTCGAAGTGATTCTCTGCAAATTTGCAGATGATACTAAATTGGGAGGAGCTGTTGACTCTACAGAGAAACCTCGACAAGCTAGAGAGATGGGCAATCACCAACCACATGAACTTCAACAAGGGCAAGTGCCAGATTCTGCACCTGGGACGGGGCAACCCTGGTGGTGTGTACAGACTGGGGAATGAGTGGCTGGAGAGCAGCGTGGTGGAGAGGGACCTGAGGGTCC
>VZRW01006192.1:526572-590629 GCA_013398125.1 Aegotheles bennettii | reverse complement strand
GGATGGTGAAGGGCCTAGAAGGGATGACCTATGAGGACTGGCTGAGGTCACTTGGATTGTTCAGCCTGGAGAAGAGGTCTAGGCTGCATATCAGGAAAAAGTTTTTCACCCAGAGGGTGATAGAGCACTGGAACAGGCTCCCCAGGGAAGTGGTCACAGCACCAACCCTGACTGAGTTCAAGAAGCATTTGGATGATGCTTTCAGGCACATGGTGTGACTCCTGGGGTTCCCTGCAAAGGTACAAGAGTTGAACTTGATCCTGGCAGGTCCCTTCCAACTCGACATGTTCTATGATTCTATGAAATTAATTGAAGATAAAACGGTGGGTAGGAAGTTGTTTTAGACCAACTGTTTTTAACATCAGGCCTTAACCTTTGTGTTGCTGTTTTGTCTTTGGTCCTTATAAGAAAATGTGAATTAGGTGGACTTGAGAGGGTGTTCTAGGTATGCGTACAGTGGTATGAAATGTAGCATTCAATATTTATACTAGCAGAAGCTGTGCTTAGCTAAATTGTAGTTTATTTCCATAGAAATATCTCTGATAGTAGTAATTTATGTTATGTATGGTTTGACAACAGTGGTTGATGTTGGCTTGGCCTGCTGGCCCAAGGTTAACATTTTAAGGATGCAATAGATTGTTTTATCTGTGTCTCCTGGTCGCTTTAGTGCTTTTAGAGATGACTCGTCACTCAGGAACATTGGTGTGACTATAGCTGGTGAAAGAAGTTAGCATGATAGTGTCTATGTTGAATGAATCTGAAGGACCATCTGCTCTAGCAAGCCTTCTCCAGCAGTGGCTGAAAGCAGATGCCTGAAGAAAAGCATAAGTACATAGGAGAGAGGTTTGCAGAAGTATTCCTAATATCTGGCTGTTTACAACCCAGCACCTCCCAAGCCAAAAATGCTCTTATGCTGAGTACCTCCTGGAGGAGCTGGATCTATTATGTTCACTTATATTTTGGAGCCATTTGAACTTTTAGCACCTACAACATCCTACAACAGTTCTGTACTGGAGTATATGTTCTGTGGAAAAGGAGATACCCTTTTTCTTGCTGTTATTTTCATTTGTTGTCCTCATGTTCTTGTACCAAGACACCTTCTCGTACTTCCACTACTTGCACAGGAAGAGACAGTAAATAGTCATTCCCTAATTGCCGCTTTCATATCCATAACAGTTTTGTAGACATGTATTCTAGCTTCCCTCAGCTATCTGTATTCCAAACTTGTAAAATCCTGTTCTGTTTTGTTTTTCCTCGTGTGGGATCAGTTCAGTTCCTCTGATCATCCTTGCTCTTCCATGCTGTTTCCATTTCAATGATGTCATTTTTGAGCTACTGGAACCAGAAGTGCACAAGGTATTTCTTAGTGGCATTGTGGTGGTTTCTGTGTTTTGTGGTTTGGTTTTTTTTTCTGTTCCTTCTTTACTTATTCATTAATTGATATTTGGGAGTTTTGGACTACTACCAAGCAAGGAAATAATACTGTCATAGAAATATTTATTTTAATTCTAAAATGTCAGTTTTGTGTATTGTCTCAATACATCAGCTAATAGCTGGATTGTTTTGAACTGTTGGACATGGAATTTCATCCGTGACTTTCTCTGCTGAGCAACTACTTAGCTTTACAAGATCTTTTCATACAACTTTACCGACTCAAAGAATTTTTCAGCAGTTGTTGTCTTGTCCTAGATCATGTATGAACGGATTGTCACAAGCCCAAGCAGAGATCTCATCAGGATGCCTCCAGAGTCCTCTCTTGATGGTGGAAACACGTCTCTATTCCTGGCCACTGTTTGATATTTCCCAAGAAATTAATTAGAAGGATCATGAGGATCCCTCGTATCCATTGCCACCTAAGGAATTTTTTTAAGAGTCTGTAGTGTGAGATCTTGTCAAGTGCGAATCCACAGACTGCATCAATTTACTTTCCGTGTCTGCTGGCTAATTGACTCCTTAAAAAAAATTAATAATAGATTTATGAGATGTGACTTTTTTCTACAAAAGCTACGAATGGTTCTCCCCCCAAACGTTGTATTTATCTTTGAGTTCATTACCTCTGTTCTGTACAAGAGTTTTTAGCAACTTGGCCAGTACAAACATCAGGTGTCCTTTCCATACCTTGCTGGCTAGAGTGTTGGCATCACATTAACCACCAGTCTTTGAACTTGAGGCAGTTTTAAAGCCAAACTTGCACAGCACCATCAGTACATTGGACATCTCATCTTTTAGTTTCCTTAAAACTCCTGAGTGCTGTATGTCCTGCCAACTCTCTACTGTTTGTTTTTCTCTCTATCTCCTGGCCTCTGCTACTGGTACTTAAAAGTCAGGGAATTTGTTTCAAATCCCTGTGAAGAGGGGTCCTGATAAGGGAACTGATGTGATTAGCTTCCTTGGAGTGAGTATGAATGCAAAAACCCCAACATTTAGTCTTGTTGCTTCAGTATTCTGTGTTTACTCTTTCTGAAATGTGATCATGTGTTGGGTCCATATAACTTCTGCTTTTGATATGCTTTAAAAAGGCTTTTTAAATTTGATGTCTTCTGGATGTTTTTCTATTAACTCTTTTTCTAGGCCAAACATATTATGCTTTTCTATTTAACCACCATAGATTGTAATTTTTATTTTACTCAGTTGGATAATAGAAAGCTGCTACTATGCCTAAGAATATTCTTGTATTGCACTGTAGCTTGTTGTAGCTGAGGCATATGATTGAAGTAGACAGCAGATGACTGGAGATTGTCAGAGCGTTTTTGGTTTCCTGTTTCTATATAAATTCATTTTACTGTTTAGTCATTACATGTAAATAGCAGTTACTTAGGCAACCCACCTTTTTATTTATCGTAGAAGGAAAACCTTTTCCATAAAAGAGAGAAAACAAAAGAACAATTGGAGACAAGCCATGTGGGAAATGATAAGTAGTTTCACCTGCAAAGATTGATTTCAGGATAAAGTAGTATTTACCATTTAGATGTGAACAGCATAGGGAGAGGGATCAGTTTCTATACATCCCTGATCCCCACTGTCTTATGGAGCCGGATCTTTGACAGATAAAGGTGATGCAAGTACTCATGAAGGAGGAACTGCTCTCTGCATTTTACAGGAGAGAATTTGTTGACCAAAGGAAGATTATGTAGTAATCTAACTAAAACCAGCAATGCACTGTAGCTTTTAGTCTTAGTCCTCTTCCTTCCTTCTTTCCTTCTTCTCTGTCTCCCTCCCTTCCACATCATGTGTCACCTCATTGCTCTTCTCCCAATTCAGTGCATTTATTGTCAGTCAGAGTAATCTTCCTTCATTACACTAATCAGCCTGTGATGTTAAAGGTCTCCTTCAAAAGCTCTCTGCAGCAATAAGAGTAGTACAGGCTCAAGCAGAGATTAAAAAGTATCTTATTTGTCTGTTTTATGATTTCTTAGTTTAATTTTATTTAATTTTCAGATGTGTTATCAAAGCTTACTTTGTGCAGGTTTTTCCAAGCTAGCTACTGGAGAAGCACTTCTCTCTTACTGAAATTATGTCAAAAGAGCTGTGCTGTATTTTCAGCTAAGTTGTACACAAATGTGCAACATCAATATAAACTGAAGTACTACTCTGTAATATTTGCAGATGAAACAAAAGAAGTGTTGAAACTTTAGACAGAGCTGCAGTTAGATCTGTGAAAAGACTCTGCGTTGTTTAAAGTAGCCAAAAAAATCAGATAAGCATGGTAATCCTTAAGTTTCATTAAAGAAAGAAACAAATGCTGAAATGGTACAATTTCATACTGCTAGAGGTTTAATTTTTCTCTCAGTGCAGTCAGCTTCTTTTCATGAGCAGGTCACAGTAGTTAAATCAGGCACATACAGTAAGCAGATTTATGCTGTCTTCAGAATTGTACATGAAAAACTCCTCAGTGCTTCAGGCTAAAATCTGATTTGCCACATTCTCTCACATGTTAAGCTCTTTTTATTTGGTATTAATGTTTCTTGGCATCTTGCAGCAGGGCTTGGATGGTGCTGCTACAGGGCAGTAATCACTTAAAAAAAAAAAAAAAAAGAAAAAAAAGGTTTTGCCTTTCCCAAAGCTGTGACCTTACTGTAAGTCTGTTTTCCTCACCATTTTACCATGATTATTTATAAGGTAGCTGTAATTTTCTTTTCAGTTGAAAGTACTCCAACACATGTATTTTTGAATTACATGGAAAATATTTTTTAGTTTGTTCTTGTTCAGGTCCTGTGGATACTGATGTCAACAGTGGTTGTGTTTCCCAAATAATGGATGGGATTGAGTGGATTTTTTTTTTCCAAATCTGTGTTAGTACAAAAAGCTATGTTAAGAATATCAGTGCTGTCATTCAGATGTTGAGACAAAACAAATTGTGGCATTGCATTAACCACATTCTGCATTTCTTTTTTCTTCGCTGGGAGCTTGTTGCATTTTATTGTTTCATTTTGGGCTCACCTTTCATCCTGCTAGTGCTGTTTGCAGAAAAATTATGACAAAATCTGGGCAGAATCAGTAATGATGGGGTGAAGAATCAGGATACTAAAACTTTTACCTGATGTGTAGAGCTGGGCTTTGCCAGGCTTATTGACAGATTCATCATTAGCACACCTAAGCTATCTTCAGGTAACTGAAGTTTGTGCTGTTTTGGTAGTTTATTGGGTATTTACTTGCTCTCTTCCTTCTCAGCTTATCAACAAAACACAGTTAATTTGTTTGTTGTTTTCTTTTCTTTTTTTTTCTTTCTTTTGTTATACTGGTAGCAGAAAATAAAATCTAGACAGAAGAAAAATGCAAGCCATGATGCCCGTGTCTTGCCAAGGTGGATGTTGAAGTTTGCAAGTGTGGTGTTGCTTTTTAGATAGCAAAATGATGACTTATAACTAATTTTGTATCATAGCAACATATCAATTAGCATCTCACAGCTACCTCTTAGCCAGAAGTAGTCCACCACAGATAAAAAGAGGTGACGTGTTACAGATACTTATGCTTTTGTATGGCTCTCTTGTTCAACTGAGACATAAGGACATAAATTTTTATAATCCTTGGCAGTAAGCTGTTTTGAAAAATTGCTCATCTTTTCCACCTCCTTTCCCCGTTGTCAAAACTGTCATGATAATACCTTCCTGTATTAAAGAAGGTTAATTTTATAGTTAAAATCCTGGACTAGAACTAGGGAGGTGTGTTTCCATTACTTCAGCTGTGCAATGCTCACATGGATTTAGGGTAAGTTGGTAAATTTCTTTGCCTCATTTTTTGACATGTAGATGAGAGGAGGGGCAGGTTTTTATGTTCTCAGAAGAGCATTCAGCTTGCATCTCGGTGGTGACATAGGAACAATACTGCAATACAAATAGAATAATTTCTGTCTTGAAAGAAATGCTGGTTTAAACACTGAATTACTGTTTTTACCATCCTAACTGGCACCGTCACCTAAGGTAGCAGCACTGTGTTTACAGAACATATGGCAAAATGGGCCCACACCTTGCTTCATGTAATTTTACTTCAGTTTTTTAAAGTCTTGTGTTGTAATTGGTGCTTAATGGTAAATTAAATTATTACAAATCTGAACCTATTTTTCCCTAGCTTTCCATAAAAACACAGAGAAACAGTTGCTGTGGGTTATCTGAGGGAATTTTACTAATTAGAATTGCATGAGAATTCAGGCTTCTGAGCTGTCATTTGGCCCGTCCCCTTCACAACTGCTGAAGGTTTCAGTAGCTTCAGATTTCACAGTTGTCTTAAATATCTGACTTATTCAGGTTAGAGATCTTGGGAATAACGTCGTGGGGTCAAATTTTGCAGTCTTGCATGTGTCTGGGCAGTTTTTCTGCTTGTACAAGCATATTTTTGCCTTAATCTTAAATCTAATCTTTTCATATACTTTTCATGCAAATGGGGTCAGTTGCCTCCAGTGGGTCTGCTTGTACAAATGAGGACCGAGTTGTGGCAAGACATCTTCAGGCCCTGAGTTCCAAGATACTGGATTTGGGGTTTCTCTTGCATATATTCGATACAAAGTTTCTAGGTGTTGGATTCTCACGGAATGGTTTTGGGAGAAAAGGAAAATGTTTGGAGGCTGTTTGTGTGTTGCTTGAAGGCAGTCACCTTTAGCCCTCACTAACATGACAGTATGACCAGAGCTCTGTGAACTCTGAAGGCACTGTTCAGTTGCTAACATTACGATGGTAAAGTCTGTTTGTATAGCACGATCTCTGCTCTTCAGATATTGAGGATGCCAGTACAGTCTTTGGGTGTAAATAAGAGACTCTGGAAAGAATGCCATGCAATGTATCCCACTCCTGGAACTGGAGCAGTGGATATTTGGGTAGAAGAGCAATGGGACACAAATGGTTGGTTTTGTTTGTGCAAAGGAGAAGTGCTTTGTAATGCAAAGCAGCATCCTGAAAAGGCAAATGTGCTTTTTTGGTTGTAAATATCCCAGCTAAATACTGCAGTAATTGCAAGCAGAGCTTGGCATTTTTCCTCTCTATTCTCTTCATTGTTATATTTTAACAAGTTCTCATGAGACTATTAAAACGTCTTAGTTTTTGGAACATGTGGCCTAGTGGGGATAACTCTGTCTGCAGATGCAGTGGGTTGGCAGCTCGATTTTGCATGTCTTTTCATTTCCCTCCAGATCCTGTGACCCAGTGTAACCTTTGGTCTCCCTCTGAAGGCTGGGGCGAAGGAAGTAGGAGCAGGTGACTGATGATCACTGTCAATACAGGCTGCAGACAATATGGGAATTACTTTAGCAGTCTCCCACTCCCTTGCACTCCCCCCATCCTCTCTTAAATCAACAAATGCAAATAGCAGCCTCCTCATTTGCTGCTATGGCTGGGAGGCTGCCTGGGCAGCATGGGCTTTGTTGCAGTCCTGCCTATTGAAAAAAGCAGCTTCAGCCCTAGGCAGAAGGAAAAATACCAAATGGGACCTGACCCCCCTCTTAATGGTTAATGCTGCTAATATTTGGTCCTCTGGCGTGTACAGGTAGGAAGATGCTGAGATAAGGGTACTCGATGTGTGTGTTTCAAGAGGGCAGCCTGTAGTGGTTGGAGCTGTTTGCATTGTTACTCTTTGTCAGATAAATGTCCTCCTGGAAGGGAGCAGGGGTTGCCCAGTGTCCTGAAAATCATACTTGTACTCCTAGAACCTGTTGACATTGCAATTAGCTGTGTATTTAACCGTAACTGTGTCTTTACTGTGCGAGAATAGAAATGCATTTGCTAGGTTTCAGTATAGGCAGAGAGAGGCACAAAGAATTTGTGAACCAACATTTCTTTACAAGTTCATGATTGTTTTGTTAAACGCATAATTGTGTGGCATGAGTAAATAAAAATAGCTGCATTCTTCATTGGTGTAAGCATAATATGGACCCAATATGTAGTACTGTATCGTTCAGTATGCAGCTGATACTATTTTGCTTTCCAGACGTACAGCTTAATGCTTAATGTTCAGCAATTTGGAGAAGAGGGGTAATGCTATGCCAGCATAGCTAAAATTCTGTTCATCTTGTTTTAAGCTGTCATTGCATATGAAAACAAGTTTTGGCATACATAAATAAAAGGGAAGTGATCGCTTTGCACATCCAGAAGGTGTTCCTTCTCAGGTACCTAGGGATGTCATGTCTGTATTTGATGTATTAGGATTGCAGCCAGCCATGATGAAGAGATTTCTTCTGAACTGCCATTTAGGAATATTAGATTAGTTACCGAATCAGACAAATAGCAATGTATGTAAGTGCTCCTGCAGCTTTAAAAAATGTATGTCAGTAGTACTTGTATTTCATAAGAAGGCTGTTTGCAGTGTGTATTTCATCTTGCTGTGACACTGCCTATTGCAAATAATTAATAACAGTTAACTCCTCAATAAAAATTCAAAGTTAAAGTAACAGTTGTAAAGCTAGGTGCTGGGCTGTTAAGGCGAATATCACTCATAGAGCTAGACTTTAAAACTGTTAACTCAATCTTTAAGTGTGTTATTTTCTCAAGATCTCATTTCAAATGTATCTTTGAATTTAATTTTGCGTTTTATTTGCTTACCAGAAAGCCTCAACCGACTAATATTTTAGGAAAAGAAATATTCCAAATTCACAAAAATCCAGGAAATTAACTATTTAGCAGCCCTCTATGTTCCACTTTCTGCAGTAACACTTTGGACTGGGCACTGGTGAATGACACAGTCAAAGCCCACTTGAACCCTAACTTGTAATACTTCTAACTTGTGTCACATTAAGTTGAGTCACCATCCCTGGAGGTGTTCAAGAGGTGTCTGGATGTGGCACTGGGTGATGTGGGTTAGTGGTGATGTAGGTTGAACTGGATGATTTTGAAGGTCTCTAACAACCAATGATTCTATGATTCTGTGATTCTAAGTTCATCATATTTAAGGTTAAGGTGAATCATGGAGATTCATCATTGTCAAGATGCGAAAGGCTGTGGTAGAGGCAGTGTGATACTAGAAAGCTTTTAGTGTAAAAGCTTCAAATGATTTCAAATATGCTGTGTGTTCCTTTCCGATACGTCTCACAACAATGGTGGCTTGATGTCACAAAATCTCCCATTTTCGTCTTCGTCTTGTCTCTTCTGCAACTTCTGCATCTGTCTGCCTGCCAGCAATCAGGCCAACAAAACAGAATATTTGTTGGACTTTTGGACTTTGTAATTGCTTTTTGTCAGCCACAGGCACTGCTGTAGCATGATGTGGTACATCTTTTCATTGATGATATGTCCTTATCCATAATTTCTGTTTGGTCTTGTTATTGGTCAATTGTGAAGGGAATTGTTAAAATAAAATCATAATTATTACTTCAGAGAAGAGTGAGTTGAGAGGGAAAGGTTGCTAACTAGGAAGTTCTGTTCAGTGAAATCTGGTTAAATCTTTCAGCTTCACACCAGATTATAGTAGTCACATCGTATACATATTGGATCAATTCTGTTGGGGTGGGAGATTCAACAGAGAACTACTTTAATTTAAGAATGAGTGAAAATGATACTTTGTGTTTTAGTTTTGGGAAGTCCTTCTTCGAAATAAAATTTTAAATCTGGATGGCTACAGGTAATAAAACCTGGGTATCGTTATGTGAATTTAACTTTCTAAATTGGCATCTCAGACAAATGTTCATTAACGATGCTTTGCCTATCGTCAGTTTCTCCTCTTCAGTGGGATGATTTTCTTCTCTGCTCAAAAGGTTTGTAGCTCTCTAGAAAGTAGTTGTCATGTCTTGTAATCGTTGAAGCTTAGAGGAGAACAGATGTATTATGGGCTGTATGATTTGTGAAGTATTTTCAAGGCCTTCTTGATGAATGGCACTTTACAAATATCTTATTGTAAAGAAAATGATGGGAAGCATTTATAAGGTGAGTGGATGAATACTTTTTTATTTTTGAATGTTTTTCTCTCAGGAAAGTCCCTTTAAAATAGTGGATATAGAGCGTTGTCTTGGGCTTTAATGAGATTACATCGTTTCATGCCAACCACTTAAGTTCAAAATTTCCAAGTATATTTATTTTACAATATAAATTGTGCACTACATTTTTTATTTTTTTTAAGCCTTTGTAGAAAAGTTGCTTTCCATCGTTCATTTTGAGGTTTTCCTCCCCTCCCCTTTTGTTTTTCCTCAGTTTCCATTACAAAGAGCAGTGCAAAAATCCAATCTTCCCCTTCCAAAGTGACCCGGCGTTCAATGCAGTCTCCACAGAAATCTGCTCCGGTACCAGCGCAACGGGGCAGGAAGCCAGGTCGGGGCAAACCCCCTGGACAGTCTGCAGTTCCCAAGAAGGGCAGGTCTCCTAAAAATATTCCCTTGACAAAAAGCACCTCTCATACTGAAAATCTTAAAACAAGGAAAAAAAGTTTAAAACCTGGAAAAAAGGTTAGTCCTTATCTACTACTTTACTTTATAATGCAAAATTTTGTAGTGAGATTTTTCTTATTATTATTATTTCATTTTCTGTCGTCTTTTCAGCCTTCAGGGCTTTACTGTTTTCAGCAATTGATTACAAGAAAGTCTAGAATAGCAATCCTAGAATATTTCAGTATAAACTTCCATGGATTATTTTATTACAGAACATTATTGTAACCAGAACAAGGTTACAGATTTACTTATGGGTGAGTTGCTGGTGTTGAAAAATAGTATTCTGGAATAGCCATTTCCAGTAAAATTCCAAGAGCCAGGGAGACCTTTAGGCTTTTTAGTCTGAGTGATTTGGTTACTGAACCATATACATTGTTTGCTTAATTTCTTTTAATTATTATTTCTGTTTTTTTGTCTCATGTTCAGGAACAAAGGATTAGGAACAGTGAGTGTTTTGGTTCAAAATTTAGGCATCTTAAGCATACAGCTGGATTTGCCAAATGGATCTCTTGGATACCCCCAAATCCTAGAGATACTGTTCTGAGGCAGGAAGCTTCTTTCCAGTCAATACATTTCTCCAGGTGTGGGCCTAATTCTTCCCTGATCTGAAAGATGTGGTGTCTTTCTGCCTTTCTCCCTTCCAAGCAGAGTCAAACCTGGGTGGTTGGCAGCTGCCTCCAGCTTCAGCTCCTCTGGAGCTGTTTGACTAGGTAAAACCAATACTGCTGAATCCCCCCTATCACTCCCCCTGACAGCAACACTGGTGGGTAAATGATCCCAGAATGAGCTAATTCGGAGAGCTAAACCGATAGACAACTAACTGAGCATTTCTCCCTCTTACTGCTGCCTTTGTCTGCTCCCCCTCAAAAAGGCACAAATGCTGCTGCTGCTATCGGGAAGTGTAGGATCACAGCAGGGCAGATTTAGGCACGTCTTGAATTGCCATGGAGGTACAATCTATTTTCTGAGGGTTGTTCACCCACTGAAGGCTGTCAGAGGTATAGCAATCCTGCAGTCTCTTTCCCCAGACAATTTGTCTGTCCCTGTGGTTCTCCGTCCTTTCTAGTAGCAGCAATGCAGGAGTGGGAGCATTATTTTTTCTGTTCTCCCCCCCACCCCCCCCAGGTTTCAAAAAGTTGAAGTTTGGGGGTTTTCTCCTCCGGTCTTGGATCACTGTGGGCTATGGGATCTATTGCTAGTGATGTGTGGGAAGAGGTGGAGCAATGGCACTGGTGGGACTTCCCCCTTCAGTGTTAGTGCTGATCAGTGTAAAGTGCTAGTGAAGTAACGTTATTAGACAATACCTAGAAAGTTCCAGCACAAACTGAAAGCAGGTGCTTTGTTGAAATGACAACCATCAGGTAAGAAATGGTTCTGAGGACTGGAAATTGAAAGCCAAGAGCGGTCTCCTCTGCTGCCTGCCCCTTACAGTTGCGCATCCAAACTGATAGGCTACTGATGCAAATGGCACCCAGCCTTCTTCCTTGCTTAGTGTATGAAAGTGCACAGAGATACAGGTTAAAGAGGAGAAAGGTGCTCCCATCCAGACTCAGCTGGTGGATGGGGTGTTGTCCATAAGTCTGGGGGCTTTAAAGGCAAGCATTGAACACAGGACTTTCGTATCTTAAGGACATACTCAGGTATGGTGCACTTTTGTGTAAGAGTTTTGTCCTTTGTGTCTCATGAAAGAAATCCAGAGGCTTTGTGTATCCTTTGAAAGAGTAGTTAGAGGCATCTCATCCTTAGGGGGGAGACTTTGAGCTCTAAATGCTGGGTGTTTGAAAATGTCTACTTGGAGCACTGCATTTGGCACCTGGTCTGTGTGAGGTACGTGGGGGGATTTCCTTGGGGAATGGGGGTTACTGCTGACACTCTCTGTCTTGAGGCAATGAATCTGAGCTACTACAACACACTCCTGCTTTCCTCTATGGGACCAGGCAACTAGGAGTTAGGTTTGCAGAATCTAAGTTTGATATATCTAACTTGGGAGTTCTACTCTTGCATTAAAAAACTACTATTGCATTAAAAAACTTTAAAAACAAGCTGCTTTTGAGAGGAGGGTTGTTATTTTTTTGGTATGTGGTTAAATTGCAAAGATGTTGCACGTATGTGCAGGTCTGTTTTGGACTGTTACACCTGTTAGCATAAGGATGAAGAGAGGAAACGGCTTTGTGGGAGTGCTGCAGACGGGTTGTATCTGACATGGAGTGCCATACAGCCTGTATACTTCACAATTCATATGCAAATATAATGCAAGTGGTATGTGCCTAGAGATAATATAGTGCTGCTTTCTTTTTTCTTTTTTTTTTTTTAAAAAAAGACTGGTCCAAAAAAGCCCTCCAGCTTAGTGTGCTTCAAGTGCGAGCTGACAATGTGGTAGTTCAACACCTGTGTATTTAGGGAGATTTGCCTATGCCTGATAAAATGTAGACTTGTTTGACTTTGCCCTTTTAAGTTTCTTATGCTGCAATGTTTATCATTGTGCAGGTATTAACTTTTACTATACAGCTAGGAATGTTGAGATGTGTCATTTTTCTCCTCTATATAGAAGTTTTCTAAGCTTCTCCATAAGTTTAAGATGTAAGTCAGGTTTTGTTTTTCATTTGTCTCTCTGAGTTTGCACAGTGTGGTTTTACTCTGTCGTAATCAATAAGAAATCTCTTTACATCTCTTTCATTATTTTTAAAAGTACACTTGGCATAACAATGTGAAGAATTTCTTCCAGAATTTCTTGAGGAAGTGCCTTGCTCTGGATGTAGATCACAGCCCTAAATTTGACCTCACAAGAAGAGAGTTTTTAAGCATCAGGGTAAAGCCTGTGAAGGTGGCCATGTGGTGCCAGACTGTGAGCAGAGCTCTCTGCAGGCAAATGGAGCTGGCATGCCCTCCCAGTTGGCAGGGGCCAGCCAGTGACACCTTGACCAAGCAAATGTGCTGAGCCCTGCTGGGGACATGGCCTGCCTCATGAAAGATGGCTTTGAGATCACAGTTTGCTACTTATCGGTTTGGGTTTGCAAAATGAGAACCTCAGCTGAGCAAATATAACGTGCTGTATTTCCAAAATGCATGCTCTTTTCTCCTTCTGAAGGAGAAGGTAGGAAATAGCCAGCTAACCTCACCATGCTTGTGTGTTAGTGTGGAGGGCAGATATTTCCTCTGTCTTACAATTTAGCATTTATATTTTGTTTTCATGCCTACATTTCTCCCATTTCCTCCTCTTTCCCCTCAACTCAACCACCCATATTTTGCAGTGTGCTGACAGACAACTGGACCCCCAAAGAGTTTCTGCTCCAGAGGAGCCTTCAGGAATGTCAGACTTCAGATCAAAAGCTCAGACTTCCTAAGTGCATTTTTGTTCTCTATTGAGAATGGAGAGACCTTTCTGTCACCCAGTGTTAAGATACGTCCGCAATTCCTGACAAGTAATACATCACTGCTTGGTTCAATGTCTGACCTGAGCCACCTCATCTCATTCACAATGCAATGCCAAGCCTTGGCAGTCTATTCCTTGTTCATGGCCATTCCACATGATGCCATATTATCAAGTAGTTCCTCCAGCCAAACCTATCTTCTCTGAACTGTAAGGGGCAGAGAAATTTTCTTTAGCATGCCTTGGATTTCAGAAGAAAGTTAATTTATTCTTTTTAGGCGTTGTGAAGAAAAACATTGGTGCTATTAAGAAGGTGTATATTTTGATGGCTTTCTACATGATTTAAAATATATTATTTGGAAAATATGCTACTTCTAAAAGTGTGAAGGATGAATACTGCTACATGCAAGAGGTCTTAGCCTTTTTTAGCAACTTGACTGAATTTTCAGTTTGCTATAGATCAATTTTAGCAATAAATCCTTGCCACATGAGTAGCCAGGTCTATGCTGCCTTCAGCAGTGTCAAGACCTTGGGTAATCTCTTATGTTCTTAACTTTTTTGGTAGGTAAGAGAATGAGAACATAATATGTTCTCATGCAAGAATAAATGGTGAAGGGAGACAAACTTTTCTCCAATTCATTATTTTCTTTATTTCTATGTATTTTCACATTACGTCAAAGCACATTAGAAATGCCTTCCTTGTGCACGTCTCTTTTCTAAACCCCACTCCAAACCAAATTACAACAAAATTCTCCTTGCCTTGGAGGGAACGAAATGCATGTTGACCAATTTCTAAATCTTTGTACTGTGAACTTTAGTTGTCTGTCATATGATAAGCTGCAAATAAGTTTGGTTGGGAAAGGAAAAGGTTTTGGCAACCTACATGACTGCATTTTAACTACTCGTTTATTTGGTACCTTGCGTAAAGCACCAATTCCTGAAAATGGTTGAGAATTTCAGCCCTTTGAAACAAGCTGAGGGGAAATCTAGGTGCACTGTAAAGTTGACGCCTAAATGTGACTCAGTTTTTATATGAGTGTATATACACAGCCCAACTAGCGGGTTTGAATTGTGATAAACCCCGATGACTGGAAGGATAATAATCCAAAACACCTCTTCTGTGCTTCCTAAGATACAGAAAGGTCATGAGTATATAAAACTCATTGTTTTCCCACTTTTCAGGTAGAGGTGGGTTCCTTCTTAAGTCATTTGTCTTCCACTGCCTTACTTAAGTAGTTGTAAATGCAAACTGACAGTTCCTGGTCTTCCTTTCCCGGACTTTATCTTCTCTGTTGTGTGTAGTACTTCTGTAATAAGGAACCACACACATTTGGAAAGATGGTAACTGCTAGCAGAAAGATTTTGCAGACTCCTTAAACATTAAACATGTTGACTTTGGGTTTTTTTTCCTCTAAACAGAAAAAAACCTTGCCTGAACAACTGACTCCTGCATCACCCTCTCCTCATTCTTCTCCTGAGGGGGACAGTGGTACTACGCAAATACTCAAAGACGGAATTAGTTTGTCTGGTGCAACTGCAGCAGTTATATCCACAGGTAAATGACAAAGAAAAAAATTTAATGACATTTTTAGTGTGAAATGGCTTCCATTCCAAGCGAAATAGTAGTGTCATTTTATGGAAGATGTGCTACAAACTTATTACTGTAAATCATTATGCTGCTATTTTATTTTTTAAAGATATTTGTAGGTGCCAGTGTTACTTTGCAGAACTACTATTTTGATGCCTGTATTATAGCAAGAAATGCTGGAGCGCAGGGGCTTTTTTGTAGATCTGCTAGACCTGTCAGTTTGTTTCTGTCTGAGCAAGGAAACTGCACAATTTTTTCACATCTGCCCCACTCCTTAATGTATGAAACGTGTATAGGTGTAGCTGAAAACCCAGGTAAAGTTCTGATATCATGCAGGCTGTACTGTAATAGAATGGAGATTTTATCTCTGTATAGCCTTACATTAAAAGAAACAATTCAGACTGCTTAAACCAAGCAAAGGCAGTCAGAGGAAATACATTCCTCTTATGCTTGCTTGTTTTTAAAATATAATGAAATATATCTTGAAAAGGGTTGGCAAAGAAAAAGTAGGCTAGTTAATGATATAGCTAAATGAGTGACTTGTAACCCTGTAGTTAAACAATTTGTATGTTGTCAACTGAAAACTCAGAACTTTCTAAAAAAATCAATAAATTATGTTAGTTTCGCTTGGGGTACGTTTTTACATTTAAAAATTGTTTTTACAGTAGAAGTTGTCAGGCTCTTCTTACTCCCAACCTCAGTGATGGATGAGGGGAAAATATGTATGTATTTCCTAGGAAAATAAACCTTTCAGGAGGCAGTTGTTGTTGAGCCCAGATAGAACATGCCATGAAAACTATTTTTGCTGGTTTGTATCATTGACTATTTGTACAAATAGGTTTCCTCCAATATGCAGGCATCAGAGTGTGAACAGATACTCATGAAGATATACGATCACTAAAACATTTATAGAAATATTTCATTTTTAAAAGTCCTGGTTTTTAACTAAGCCCAAATAATAATACAGCTCATAAAATATGGCAATCTCTTGTATAACAGAATGCTTAAATTGTCTGCTTGATCACAAAAGAAGCATGTTTTTTCATTAAGCTGTAATAATGTCTTGGGTGCATTACTGGTCATGTGATGGACAAGGCCAAAGAGAAAAAAAAATCTTCATTTGCTGCTTTTTCCACCTTGCTGTTCCATTTGAAAGACAGTTTTGCATAGTCTTTATAAAAAGTAATCTTAGAAGTCTTGTTTGATTGTTTTGTGCTAAGCTTTAAACCACCTTACAGTGTTTCTAGAGAAGTACATTTATTTTATTTAGCAGAGAAGGCCAAGTTGCAGTGTGGAAATCCTACATCAGTGATTTAGGGCTTCTGAAGGTACAGACCTTCAATAGCCATTACACATGCACACGTTAATGCTATATGGGTGCTTCAGAATGAGCATCAACAGTAGGTATATATGATAGGGTTGTCTTTATTGTGGCTTTTCAGATAGGAGAAAAATTAGGGCAGTAACTTGGTAAGGCCAGCTTTTTAGAATAGCCTCTTGGTAGTTCACCTACCAGGCAGGTAGAGCACCTGCCAGTAATTCTTACTTTATTTTCACTAGTCTGTTAACAAAGATTAGTCAAAATAAAAGATAAGCACAGGTTATGACAGGTTTGTTACATTAGTGGGCTATATTAGTGGTTTTTGGACTTGGGCAGGAGAACCTTGATAGAAGATGGAGAGAGCACTTTTTGCATGCTCGGAAAGTACATATGCACTTTCAGCTTCTTGAGTTGACCACTACATCTTCTCCTCAAGATTAAAACTAAAAAATCAGTTTGCAGTTTTAATTGGAAACATGTCTTCGTTCCTTGGCAGTAAATATGGCCGTTTCTTTTTCAGTGTGTGTTTATGTCAACAAGCATGGAAATTCTGGGCCTCACCTGGATAAGAAGAAAGTTCAGCACCTTCCAGATCACTTTGGACCAGGTCCTGTCAATGTGGTACTTCAGCTGGCAGTGCAGGCTTGCGTGGATTGTGCCTATCAATCCAAAACAGTGTTTGGTTTTCTGAAATCTGGCCATCATGGAGGGGAAATGATAACTGGTATGTGAAGATGCTTTGTTTCTTCTATTTCTTCACTTGGTTGCAAACCTGAACTAAGGCAGAGTTTAAGTAGCTGCAATGAGTTTCTGTTGCTTTTGTAACTGTTTAAGCACAGTCAAGAACATATACTTATGAACTCCTTTATTAAGAGAGTATTGGTGGTGTGTGATTACCTCACTCTAGGTCCAGGATGGTTTGAACAATTCTTTAAATTAGAATTTAGCAATAGCAGTGTTAAATTACATATACACAGTACAGTTAGGTTCTTCTACTAAGTAGATCTCATGCACCTCATTTAGCAGCTGTAGCCAAACGTTTGTCAAGTAAACTGGTTGAAATATCAGCTTTATTAATTTAAGTCATTCGCATAATCTTATCCATACATAGTGTTTGTGTTCTTAATGCCTTAACCAAGTGTGTGGAAAGTTTCAAAGAAATCTGTTTAGCTTCCAGGTGAGTGATTCCACATGTTAAACTTGCTGCTTCTTCCCTTCTGCCATTCCCCAAGACTGTAGCAGTATCTTAGGTCAGTGTTCATCCACCTGTGTCCCCTATTATAGAGCAGGTTTATTTGTGCTACATATTAATGGCAAATCTACAGATAAATTATCTCCATATCTCAAATGGAATAGCTGCCGCTTGACACTTTTTCCCTTCTAGACTAGGCAATATTTGACATAGCAGTTAGCACATCAATTCATAATTCCATCACTGGTGATAAAAAGACTTGGTGTTACTTTAATCTCCTTACATTAACACCAGATGTGAAAGATGATTAGTGGAATACAGGTTCAATTGAATCCTCATAAAGATGTTGCTCTCTAATGATATTTAAAGAGCATCACCTCGACATGTGTATAGCAGACCTTCAGTAAGCCTTATTTACGCATCCCTGTGAGTTTGTTCACAAAATGGATATTGCTTCTCTGCTGTGTAGTAAAGGTTTAATGACATTGTATACGTGTGGTTTTGAAACCCATATTGCTTTATTTTTTCAAGATATGTGAAAGTTTATTACATTATCAATACCTTGCTGTACCTAATTCAGACAAGTCAATTTTACTTGAACAAAATGCACTGAAGTGGGCATTGCCAGTATTCTGTTTATGATTGTTTATCACGAAGGACTAAATCACAGGCCAGTGGTGTATCTGGGCTGTGACTGAGTAGTTGAAAATAATTATTTCACAGAGGAGAGAGAATTTTCAGAATCTTTATGTAGTTCTGATTTGTTTGCGCTCAAAAATTCTGTATGAAAAGAAACTGCTGTTCTGCACCCAGCTTCACCCCAAGGCCTGGATTCAGAGAAGGCAGCTCTGTAGCCTTGGATTTGAGGAACTTGGCAATGTGGTCTGCTCCTGAAGCAGACTCCTGATCCAGGTGATAGCGAGCCACAAGATCCCAGTGGGTTTCTGGAGCTCTTGCCTTTCTCATTGGCTAGTCAGACAGGTTGCTGAGAAGTGGGTGAGCAAATAACTCCCTGTCATTTCATCTAAAATTTGTGTGTGATGTATTTACTTTGAGAAGCACAAAATGTGAGTTAGGTTAATGTAGCACATTACAACCAGCTGCACATGTGAACAGTAAGAAAGAAGAGGAAAGCTACAGTAGAATAAAATAAGGAATTGCAGAATAAAGTTGTGGGAGTGTTTTCTTGTAGAGTTTTTGTTTGAAAGTGGTTGTGGAGTATGGTTTGTTTTTCGGGGGTTGTTTTGGTTTTATTTAGACTGGCAAGAAAAAAATGTTGCAGCAGAGAATAAGCAAAGAAATCTAAAGGTTTTGTGGACTAATAAACTTCCAATACCTGCTGTAGGAGGAAACTATATGCTGATGAGGACGTGGAAAAAATAATCTTTCTAGAATATATGTGAATCATTAGCCGGTTCTTTTGGTTCAGCTGCCAAAGAAAATAATTGTTTTGAATGGAATTGAACTTAGAATTTTTCCATCTTTTCTTACTCAAATGAAAGCACAAACCTTTTTATTTTTGCTTGATGCATAAGGTTTCAATTTAGGCAAATATAACTGAAAGGAAATTAAAGGCTTGATTAGCAAGCCTGGTGATGATGGTGTCAGCCCCTTTTTTCTCCTTGTAGCGCAGAGACTGTGGTGTTTGGTGGGATGAAATAGACTGAGGCTCAGATAAATCTTCTCAAGCAGAGAATTAAAATCGGACTCTTGAGTAGTTCCTTCACTATAAGACAAACACATTTGTCTGATAGTTTAGCTCTCAGTCTTTCTCCTGTCTTGAACCTGGTATTTAAAACATACTCCCACAATGGAAGGTGAAGAAATGAGAGAGACTCTTCATCCCATGGACGTGCACGTGCAAGCTCCAGTCTCTGTTTATTTGTCATTAAAGGTTGAAGTCATTGTACCTCAGAAGTATTCTTTTTTATTTTTTCCCCTAACATTTGTATGGGAAGTAAGAGGCTTATGTTGTCTCCAAGCAGAGCAGACAGTTGAGCCTATGGATCTGGATTCCACACCCTTGCTTGAAGTTCATATGGTTGCCCTCAGGTGTTCGGAGTACAAGGGAGCTGTGTTTGCACTGAGTCTTTATTTGTGGATTTTTCCCATGGTATGTCTAGTTGGGGCAGCCACATTGCCTCAGCTGTTTCTTGCTTTATCCTCCTGACAACTCTTAATATTATTCTTTTCAATGCTTCTTTTCAAAATGAGAAATTAAGGCATAGAGAATAAGTGATTTCCCCAAGGTCATATAAGAAGATCCTTAAGGCTATTATAAAGCATTTTAAATTTTTGCTGTTGCTGACTACTACCTTGCAGTACATTTGCCAGGAGATCAGGCTGTGCTAGGTCTCATAGCCCATTTGCCTCCAGAACTGCTTGAGTTCCAAGCAAAAATTTGCCTTCAGAGACCTCTACCCCAAACAGGAGGTAGCGGACCTTGTGTCTGAGCCACATGTGGGACTGTGAATCATTATCATTTCATTTGAACATTGGAGCCTGGAAAAAACAAATGGGCGATGGAAACACTTGGATCCAGGACTTGTCCCTGTAGTACTGACTCTCAAACTTTAAGCACTTGCATTGGGTCAGTCTGTCTTGAAAGCAGATGAGAGAGGTAGCATGTTGTTGTTGATGCTAGGTGGTTAAATTCCATTAACTCTAATCAGAAGCTTCCTTACATCAACAGTGTAAGTAATTGACACTTCTCATTTCCTAAGGAAGCCTAAAATATTCTAAACTTGGACATTTTCTTCAGTTTTGTGTATATTAACTGTCTCTCTTGTAACACAATATGGAAATGTTCCTTAATTCAGATCTGTGAATAAAGGGTTTCTTGTAATTTCTGCGTTTTTGGTTTGGTTTGGTTTTTGTTTTTGTTTTTTAATGCATCTGCTACCAACAAAATGTGATCCTTTAAAGCTCTACTTATCGTCTGGAAACTTATGTTAACAACAGAAAGCTGCATGACAGGATGAAAACCAGGAAGACAAATTGATGCATAAACCTGGTGTTTATGCCGCTTCTTTCGAGCCCTAAGTTTAGGTTACAAACTTTTTCCTGCTTTGTGTAATGTCTTTATAGTCAGAAGTAACTAAAAGTTTCTGCTAATGTAATGGTAATTTGTTCCTATATTGGTAGTATTGAGTCTCTTCAAAATCTTACTAATTGTCACAAAAAGAAAATGCCATCAGTTGCGAGTTCGGGAGACAAGGAAGGAATTCAACAAGTAAAAGACATAGGCACGTGTCCAAGCTCTTTGTAATCACTTATATTAAAAGACACTGAGTCCATTTGTGGCTGTTGTGGTATGTCTGCCACCTAGCTCCTGTTGAAATAAGTGGGAGCTTGAGCACTATAGTGTTGACAGCAGGATAGATTTGTCTAGGGATAAAATAGCAAATTGCAAAAGCTTCTGTAGTCAGAATTTCAATGGTAATAGATGTGCCAGCACATTACCAAAGTATGCTCCGTTCAGTTGGAAACTGAGAAAAAAAATTTTAAACTTGTTTGCTTCCTTTTTATAATTTTTTTACTTTTTTTTTTTTTTAGCAAATATTGTAAAGGGTCTTTTCTGTGTTATTTCCTGCAAATAGGTAGTGGAGAGATTGCTATTTTATAACCAAACAACAGAATTTACATGTGAGGTTTTGGTGATGAGGGAATAGTTGCAAGGGTTTTTGTTTATGCTGCTGTGAATGCAAAATGAATTTATTACAGTAAGTTCCCATAGAGCAAATTTAAACTGGTCTGGATGCAACAGAAGGTAAAATCAGTCCTTTAGGTGTAAGTTTGTTAAACTACCAGAATGATTGTTTACTCTTCTCATGTCTTGTGTGGTTTAAATCAAATCTGGACATCTTCTCCATTAAGTTAATGATGGTGTTTTACTATACTTCATGTTGCTTGGGGGGTGTTTGACATCATCTTCTTATTCACAGCTTCCTTTGATGGGGAAAAACATGCCATCAATCTTCCTTCTGTAAACAGCGCATCGTTTGTCCTACGCTTCTTGGAGAAACTCTGCCACAGCCTGCAGTGTGATAATCTCTTTAGTAGCCAGCCTTTCAGCCCTTACATGGGATGTGCACATAGTCCTGTGGAGTATGATAGGAACAAACCAGGTACTGTTAAACAACTGTTATTTTTGATGGCTGATATTTTAGGGAAGTGTGACGACTCTATGAAATGTAACTTTCTAATCTGTCTTTCTATGACGTGAATCGATTGAAATGAATACGCTTTAGTTCTTAGTGAATTGGTTCCAGTGCAGTAGTGCTTTGACAGGATGGGGTAGCTCATACCACATGTGCAGAAATCATTTTGTTCAACAAACTCCTCCTTGTAGCCAACCTGGGAAACATATGTGTTGTACCACTGTGATACTGCTAAAGGGACAAGCTCATAACCTCACATTTCATTTGTTAAATCAGATCAGATCATAAAATAAACTAAAAAAAGATACATAACTGCCTTATGAGAAGGGACTTTCCCTGAAAGGGAATTCAGTCTAGCCCTTCCCACACCAGTCAAAGGTCCTTTCTTCACCTTACTCAGTGGTAGCTCCAAAAACTGTACATTCTACTATGTACAGTTCAATCTTCTAGTAGAAAAGGTGGGTTTTGCATGTATCTTACAATATTTTGTATGAGGCAAATATCTTTGCTGCACTGCGTAGAGTGAGGGGAAAATGAAATGACTTGTGCAAGATCTCCCATCAGGTCATTTGCAGAGCCTGGTATTACAGTTCCTAGACCAAGGGTTACCAGGAGCCATAGCTGAGAAAACGTTGACATCAAGGAAATCTTAGAAGATTCATATTGGGTGTAAGCCTCCTCACAGCTGTCTGATAGCTGAGTCTGTCTTCGGGTGCTGCTTTAGAAAATAAAATACTCTTTTTTTTTCCCCAATGATGAAATTACGTTTATAATTCTGTCTGTCATGTGAAAATCATTAGTTTTAGCTCTTTTCAGAAAAGTAGCCAGGGTCAAGGTAATTTGGGTGATGACAGCATAAACTAAGCAGTACTTCAGCTTTGAAAGTTTGTATCGAAATGACTGAGTCTGTGTGACATAGGAAACCTGATGAATGGCTGATATATGTCCTTGCTTTTGTCCCTGAACTTTCCCCATGAGAAGCTTTATGCTAGAGTAATAGGTGGTGACTTTCCTCTTCACAGCAAAAGAAGAAATACCTGATAACAGGAGTGCTAAACGATACGCTGAGGACTCTCCACCGTATACTGTTCCTCTTTCCCCTAAGCTTCCCAGAAATGATGCTCATCCATCTGAAGGTAATTACATTATGTCAGGATTATATATGAGGATTATTTATGGTTTCAGTACTTCTAGTCAAAAAAGGACCGAGTTCAATGTATGTGTCTGGTTTGTCTCTAGCCTTTGACAGGTCAGGGTGAAAGTGTGTTAATTATTGATTGTTGGCACAGATTTTGCACTTAAGGAAGATCTACTGCAAGTTCCAACAGTCCTTCTCCTAAACCTACTAGCCTTTTTTTGTGAAGGGGCCCTGGCAAATAGGTGATGGATGATGCCTCCTGCTTCATATATGGCTGTTTAGCAGAAAACCAATTGCCTCAAAATGTATTAGGAGATAAATTGGAAGCAACTCTTAATAAGTCTAGGCTGGGGCCGTTGAGTGGGTAAGGGTGTAGCTTGATGATACAATTCAGCTGAGTTTATGGCTAGCTGCCACTGGAAGTTGTGCTGGTCTTGCTCTCCTTGCTTCCTTGTCCCTGCAGTGGGTCCCAGGCCCCATGGATGTTTGGTGAGCTGAACCAGTGAGCAAAAGCACAGAAAAAGTTTAGGTGAAGTGAAGAGTAGTTTGCAGTTTACTTCTCTGAACTGACTCACCATGGACTTGGATGAGCCCAGGGAAGGGTTGAATAAAATACAGCTGTGGCCAGAGGAGCAGCGAAGCCTCCCTGTGGCAGCTGGCTGTTAGATTGACCTATCTCACTGATGAATAACACCTTTTCCTGCACTGCAGCTCAGCTGCAGTAACTGAGCACATGTCTAGTCTTAGTCTGCCTCAGATGTGAAGCATCCAGGTTTAAACCTCAGTGAGAGAGAATTACAAAAATGTGGGGTTTTTTTACTCTGTATTTGCTACTTAACTGGTTAAGCCATGGTAACTTTTTGATATTGACTTGTCTCATCTGATACATGCTTTCTCTTGCTGCAAGATATTTACACAGCATTTCCAAAAGCTTTTTTGAAGTATGATGGGGATTAGTTATTTCTTCCTTCGTATTGCTTTTTTTTTTTCTTCTTTTTGCCGGTCCTGGGGTCATTTTGTGTCTATTAGCATCAGTGGGGGCAGAGTGATCTCTTTTTTGATGCAGGTTAAAGTCATAAGACTACAGTTAAAGCAATATAGGATATCAAATTAAAAAAATCAAAAAGGTAGCTTATTTAAAATGGTACATCTTATTTTTTTATCTATATGTAGTATAGTCACTTCTTTGTATGTAATAACAGCAGCAGGAAGTACAGTTCTACATTGGTTATTGATTTCTGTGTCTTTCCAAAAGAGCACTGGCTTAATTCCACAGATACATTGTACACCTACATCAGATACTTCTGGTAGGTAACTTAATAAGTGTAGAGCACTTAGTTATACTCAAATGAAGTTGTTTCAGTTGGAGCAAAACAAATGTTTGAGTAGATCTGCATTATCTTGTAAGAAATCTTCCTCAAAGTAAACATGCGTTCACATACTGCTTTTTAATCTTTGTTTGCTAATGGATCCCATTTGCAGGTGAAATCAGTGTATTCTTTAAAATATATTTTAAGATCAATAGTACATTATAAAGTGCGGTTACTTGGATAAAAAGTAATTAAAATAAGGTTTTTGCCAGGGTTTCCAAGGTTTGAGTTTGTAGTCTGTGCATTTCAAGAGGCAAAGCGTTCTCTAGTGTTGTGTGTTTCCCATTAGGGCAATGTCCTCTGCTGAAAATCTGGAGGTAATTTTATAGCGGTCAGTTATGGGTTGGTTAGCAAGAAAGATCTGCCCCAAAAAAGTTCTGGTTCCATTGAGACATAGTTGTCTTGAAATAGTTGTTTTGAAATACCATTTGAAGGCAAAATGGAATAATTGTGGGAAAGGGTCTTTCAAACAGCTCATTTTCTTTCTGATCTACTCAAGGATATGTTTTGCAGATTTTGCAGTCTTTCCTGCTCACTAACAGTTTCTACTTAAAATTATGAAAGATAAAGGAGTGGGGAGGGTGGGAGGTGGGGTGGAGCATAACTCAGTCTCCCTCCCCCTGAAAACAGAATGTTCTTACTACTGCAGCCAATTACATCATTTGTGTTATGTATGAGGCAGAACAACTGGCTTCTAATTCCCAGAGGAGCTTCAAGAAAACAAAACGTCCAATTTCTGCTAAGGCCTTCAGTGTTTAAACAGTCTGTCATCCTTACATTTGAAACATAAGGCTTTTTATTGGCCTTTTATTAATCTACCCAGAGATCAGGCATTCTGCAGTGGAGCCTCCCTCCTCTTTCCATACAACTGCTCAAAATGTCAAGATAGGAGAAGTGTGTCATCCATTGCTCCATGGATTGCAAAGCTCCATTTGCTAAATGCTTATTTTTGAATCAGCTGTCATACCAGTTGATCACTTTTTCACCAAGATTGCAGCTGTGCTTTGTTCATAGAGAAGCTAGATAGATGGAAAGGGAAGTGGATTGGACACTATAGTTGCTAAACAGAAACGCCTTCTCTAAAAGATGATGGCCCTGGGAAATAAGCCAGCTTTTACACCTTGTGTATGTGAATTGAGAATTTACGTTAATATAAATTCAAATGCTCGTATCTTGGAAAAAAGAGCAGTGTTGATCTTCCCCAGCCCTCTTTACTATTTTTTACTCCAGGATATACAGGAGGGACATCAGGGAGAAATCTGGGATATAATTGGAATAAAACCAAATTATTTTGTAATACAGTCAATTTTTAAAATCTTTGTGTCTTCAGAAGTCTTGACAAGTCTTATGTAGAACAATTATTTTTTAAAAAAACTATATTTAGGACCTCTGCTTGTTTACTATAACTACAAAAAGTTTTTTTCATAGTACATTAGATGTAGTTGGCTGATACATGCTTAAATACTCTAGTTGAAACTTTCTGCTGGGGAGTATTGTCCCCATTGTTCATCCTACCTTTCAAGACTTCTGAAATCTGAGTCTACAGGTTCAGTCAGTGAAACCCTAGGCTCCTTCATATAGCTTTGCTGTAACTATTTAACATGTCACCTCTGCCTTTCGATCTTGGACTGAGATTTCTGTTAGTGGTTTCATTCTCTACAATTCTAATTTTCCTTTGGTTGGCTACTCTTTAATTTTATAGTGCATATCATTGACTACATGTCTTAAAAATCTCTCTGAAAGTATATAGAATGGTGGCTTTTGTTTTTCATTTTGGTAAGTTGCTGCAACTACTTCAAGCTGACAAATGTAAAGAAGTTACTTTTCTTGTTTGTTTGTTTTCTTTGAAAACCTCAGTAGCAGCTTCTTTGCTTTTGTGATTTAAATTTAACAAACTAGAAAGTTTTGCAGTGTTTGTTTTGGTGGTTGTATGTGTGAGAGACTGGCTTGTGTCCACAAAAGCTGCTTTATTCCCCAACTATCAAGTTTAGTAAAAGATATTATATCATCTCGCAAATCTTGCCTTACCAAATTCAGTATGTAGGGAGCTGGCTCTCTGAGTGCCTTTCAAGATTATGCTGTCTGAAGACCAAAATATACCAAACAGTTCTTCACTGCACTCCACTTTTAAACAGGTTTCAGCAGAGAACCTAAGACCTCATGAAGCAAGATGAAAACACATTTGAGAAGCTCACTGGGTTTTTTAGGAAAATATTCTTCCTTTTGTTTTAATTGGGTATTCGGCCAAGAAATTCTTGAAAGTTGTCATATAAGAAGGGTAGTAAAAAGCTTATTTCAGAAACTTGTTTTGCAGAACAAACCAGTACTCATCCCCAGGAATACACAGCTTCGCTAGCATATGTTTTATAACTTCACTAGAGTAATTTTCGAGATGGTAGTGTGGGGTTTACACTTCTGTGGACCTGTTAGCTGAATTTTTCAGCTCTCAGCTCTGCTGCCAAAGCAGCATTTGTTTCATACAGATTTGTACATCATGCTTCCAGCTTCTTTCTAAGGCTAGACATTGGCCTGATGCAAACAGAGAAGAGTACGTATGATTGGTAGATAATGGAGTGGTGTTCTCATTGATTTTGTTGGGTTTTTTTGTCCCCCTCACACAGCATGTTTCTCCCAATCAGTTCTGAATTCGGTTGACTGAGAGTGGAATTTTCAGTAATCAAGCAAACCTGGCTCCTATCTCATGGCAGAGGTAAAGGGACCTGCTGAACTCTGCTCATTTGGCTTAGAAACAGGATTGACAGGCTCAGAAAATTCATGAGTCGTCTAAGCAGGTGTTGTTTGTGTTTTGCAGAGTAGAAATTAGCTGAAAAGTGGTAAGAACTAAAGAGAGAATCATAGAATAGAAATGGTTTGGTTGGAAAAGACCTTTAAGATCACCAAGTCCAACCGGTAACTTGTAATGCTGCCACTAAACACAGCACCACTAAACTGTGTGCCTAAGAGGAATGTTGTTATATTCCCTTCCTGAGACCTGATTGTTATTTTTTTTAAATTGCTCAATGGGTTCAGTAATTTACAGGTATCTTTAGCTTTCCAGAGTCTGTGCTCATAGACCCTGCCCCTTGCCAAGAACTAACTGTATATACATACAGCATTGTGGCCAAAAGGTGTTGTGCTAGCGTGCCGTACCTGGCACTCACAGCCTTCTCTGGCTTTGCCTGTAACCTGTTCAGTTTTTAATGATGGCCTCTGTGTCTGAACATGTTGGGATGTAGAGATGATAATTGTCCACTTGTTTTGTTTATGAAGTTAGTGACTCCCTCTGCTGTTTAGAACAAATTAAACAATTGTTAGTTAAGGTGAGAGGTTTTATTTATATTAAAATTTTCTTGCAAGATAAATGTAACGTGCTCTTAATGGTTAGCTTTTTGAGAATGTTTTGAGAAAGCTTGACTAAGATTATTTGATATATCAGTATTAATGTCAGACAATTTTACCACAAAAAACTCCTCTGTCGCTTCCCTGTTTGTAGTATTTAACAAACACAACTGGATTTATGGAAGACTCTCTCAAACTTTACATAGTAAATCTTATGCTAAAAAAAATGTTTTAAGAAAACAGTAGGAGCCAAATGTTTACTTGAGGAAAAGGAGACACCTTTCAGCAGCAGTGATTGCCTCACGGGAGATTTAGTAACAGGTTTACAATCTGTCAGTATCTTCAAGAGAACATAGCAAGGTGTTAAATAAGAAAAGTATAATGTCCATCGCTTTGAACATAGTGATACTTGCTTTTTGTGTAGCAGAAACATTACCTATAGAGGAAAACAGCACTTCCAAAGAACACCGATTTTCTGAGGACTCTATGGATTCTGCACTTAATTCTGTAAATCCTTCAAGCCCGACCTGTCGAAATTCCACAGAATATCGTACTTCAGGGAGTGCAGCATATTACAGAAGTTCCCTTCAACCAGTTACTGCTACCTCAAATTCAGCCCCAGTCCTGCGCAGGCTGTCCTTGAGCTCTGCTGCGAGCAGTGGTTACTATGAAGTCAGTAGGAATCGAATACAGAGGCGGATTGAAGGTATGCCTTGTAACTAAACTTTCCAAAATATGCAACTCCTTTTATTAACATACAAAGTCCTTGAGTTGTGAATAAAGAAGTTATTTGCCACAGTAAAGCTTGTGTATGGACTGAAATGTTGTGCTGTTACCAAGCATGACAGGCTTGCTAATGTAACTGCAAATGCAAAACTTAAGCCTCTTAGAACTGATACTGCGGTGTAGGCGAGGGGGGTTTTGCCTGCTGTGCTTTCTCCTCACTGCTGTTATGGACCTTCCAGCAAGCCATACTGGAGAGGGCTAGCTATACGCAGCTCACTTCCTGAGCATCTTACCAACTGTTACCATGTTGTTGAAATATTGGGATAGAGTTTCCTCCCTCTGTCTGTGCAGTTTAACTTGCCTTTGCCACATTCCCAATTAATGGCATCTTGGGACCCAGGAGCCAAGTGCAAGTTGAACTTAACCCTTGAGGTACGTCATAGTGCTAACATTTATGCTGCTGTAAATATTTATGGTTATATAAGGCATGTAAAGACAAGTGGAACAGTTCAATATTATATGAAGGAAAATAAAACATCATTTAAATTTATTATTTCATTTTAATATACTGCAAAGAATGCATAATAAAAGCCGCATGTTAATATCAAGAATGAAATGTGTTATCCCTGTATAGACTAGTGATACTTCTTCCTTTCACAATATTTTCATACTAAAAGCTGCAAGTTCGACAACTGGACCAGATTTGAATTCACTAAAAAGGGAATCTTCAAGAATATTGAATAAAGATCCTTCTGCCTGGTCAATAGAGGAAGTAATGCGTTTTGTGAAAGAAGCTGATCCACAGGCACTAGCTCCACACGCGGAACTCTTTAGGAGACATGTATGATGCATATCCATTCTGTTCTAGTAGATTGCATCTCACCTTAATTTCTTAAAATAACAGCTTTTATGTCTATCAGTCTTTTTGTAGCAGAAGATGAAATAGACTTGACTTGTATATTAGAGGGAGGCTGAAAATTAATCTTCCACATGAAACTCCTCCTGCAGTATGTTTTCGCTGCGTTCCAGTCTTGTTAGACTAAAGTAAATACCCACTGCTTTCCAGCTTATATGGAATAACACCAGTTCTGAAAGTACCCAAGTTCTAATGGCCAACACCCGTGGTACTGCTGTCATCCCTGGTACCTCTGGAGAAGATAGCATTCCAATGTACAGTAAGGGGCTTTTGGCCTACAGAGATGACACCTCCCTAAAGCAGTCTGTTTTGGAGACTGATTATCCTGAAGTAGAAATGCTGTTGTGCCTCGTTATCTTTACACTTCATCATTAATACTAAAATAAATTGAAATGTTGAATTAATCTGTTTTGAAAAAGTTTCATAAGATCTAACTAGATGCTGTACTTAGAGAGATAAACTGTGTCAGTTTCTCTGTGCTGGTTTTGGTCTCCCCTTCCTTCTCACTGTGCTTTTCTATGGCAGGGTGCTCAGCAAAAAGCTGCTTTCTTATTTAATTGTATACATGGCCCTCACAAAAAGAGGTTGGCTTTCTCTTCAGTAGTATTTCACCCTTGTTCTGCAGCAGCTCCGACTAACAGTTAAATTTCAGAGTAAACTGGATTGGAAGGAAAACTCAAAATAACTTTTAATGGAACTTCCTGTCTTATGTTTTATTCTTAGTTGTATAACAAGACTAAATGTCACTTGTTTTGTAAGGTTTATGTTTTTAAAAAAAAAAAGACAGACTGGTTTTCTTTATGGTATTTTAAGGAACTAATTGCCTGTCTACAGTATGTAATGCTACTAAGGGCTTAGAACTGTCACATTTCAGCAGCTTCTCAACCAGGCAGTTGAAATCTGACTAAGTTGTCCTTGGTCTTGATCCTAACAATCTGTCTGGTTTAACCTGGACATAGATCTGTCTTATTTCACAGATTTAGATGGTCTGTAACCCCTTCTTCCGTGTGACTGTTTGCATGCGCATGCCAGAATCCTCCCACGCTGTGTTCAAGGTTCAGTGCAAGGCCTCAGTGCTTGGATCATTTAACTGCATAGACCTTCCTTTGCAACTTCTTTTTTTTTTCCCTTCACCCATTCACTTTTTTTTCCTCAGCCAGTACCTAATTTTGAGGCTGTTTGGTCATTTTCTTTTACTCTACTATAATTTTCTTTAACATCTCAAATACCTTAATCATACATTAAAAATACTAAAATAAATTCAGCTTCAGTGGCCATCTGTAAATATCAAATTATACTAAGTTACTGGTTTATATATAGTAGATAAATTTTTACTACAGTATAAACAAGTATAATGTACTTTCCCGTTTTATCATGCAGTTTGTTAAAGTAGTTGTATGTTGTGTTTATTCTCTTCCTTCTGCAGGAAATTGATGGGAAGGCACTACTCTTACTGAGGAGTGATATGATAATGAAATATATGGGACTGAAGCTGGGGCCTGCCTTAAAGTTGTGCTACCACATTGAAAGACTTAAACAAGGAAAGTACTAGCCGGTGGGGGTACCACAAATGTGTGTGTTCATATCACACTAAGCTCTCAGGTTCACAGCCATCGCCTTTATTCGAAACTATTTTGCTGATATAAATCATCTTTATTTTTTGAAAGCGCTCTCAAAATGAAAAACTGTGCTCGGGATAAAGAGGGGAGAAAAAAGAATTATATTACATTCTAGTATTTTGCAACCTGTTTCAGAAAGTTTGCAGGGAAGGACAGTTGATCGTACCGGGGGTGGGCAGGTCGGATAACGCTGCTTTCCAAATCCTGAAAAGTGCGTTCTTTGTTACAGAGTTCAACTAAAGTATCCATGTTCAGAACCAAAATAGCTGAATCCCAAAGGAAAATAATGAAACAAACCAGCATCAGGTGTTGATAATTTTTACGGGGTGGCTGTAAACTTTTATATTGCAAGAAAAATTTGAATTTTAAGTTCTCATCTCTGTAGTGAATCCTGTGTCTGGTCCTCCAGCAGAGTAATACTCTAGTATATTGTTCTAGATTATTCTTCCTAGATTTCCATAAAGAGAATAGCCATATGAATTGGTCATGAGGGATGGAGGTGTGGGGAGGGAAGGGTTATAGAGGAGAGGGCTTAATACAAATATAAGCTTTTATAAAGTGTGGTTATCAAGTCCTTTGGTAAGTTATGAGGACAAATGTACTGTATATTGCAATTTATGCAGACAATAAATGTTTCTGTTTCATGGAAGTGCGTATTGGCTGTATAAACAGCCATTTCTGGGACAGACTGATTTAACTGGAACAACGCATCCACACTTTAAATATTTCATCTCTTTGCTAAGTTTGGCATGGATATGTGTGTTCATGCTTTTTATATATACATGTGTATGTGTCGGGGAAATACATACTTTATATATAAAAAATACACATACACACTGTACATATGTATTCAGTTTTTGAATGTGTACTTTGCACTGTGCCAGAGAGACCTGTACAATATCTTGTTGGTATTTTACCAGTAAATTTAGTTGTGTACTACTTTCATATTCATTAGCACCTGTTTACTTTTTTGTCCATTCTTGGAGTCAGAAGGTGACAAACAATCAAAGGGTGGCTTTATTCATACAGGCGAGATCCCTGTACTATGCAATACTCTTGGTTATTCATCCCTAACTCTGAGCCATATATTCTGATGTATTTCTGGAAAGACACATTTGTTTCTGATGTTTTGGGCTTATATTTCCTATAAAAAGTGCTACTATGTAACCGATAAGCCTTTTCTGGGTAAAATTGGTGCTGTTTGTATAAGCTACGTGAATGAGTGGTGGTGATAAAGCAGTTTGTTGTCACTGCCAGTTGTAATATAGATCAGGGACAAGAAAATACTTTCTGTAGGAAACTGAATGTACTGTATGTAATAGTGCAAGTGATAAAAACTATTTGCTAGGGAAGGTGTAGTTCTAAAATGGTAGGGTTTGTTATATTTCTTACTGCCTTTTTATATAAAAGCATATAGTATAAATGTATTTTTTTAAAATTCCTTTGCTGAATATGCCTTGCTTTACCAATAGTCTGATACTGCTCAGGTTTCAGCAGAGATACTGCTGCAAAATAATAAGTTTTTTGTCTCACAAGTGTGCATTTTGTTAGTTTCAATTACTTCAATGCAATTTTAATTTCTCAAGTAATTTGGACTTTGAGAATTGTTTTTATTATTACATCATCAGACATCTGGCACTAAAGGTTATCAATATCGATTTGTTTTGCATATCTTTTGTGCTGCATGTATGCTTAGATGAATTATACAAGCATGTTCTTTATAATAAGAAAAGGTCAGAGCATTGATTGGAGAAACAGAATGTTTTCTCTTTGTGTTAGAAAAATACTGACTTGATTCTTGGTGTAACTGTATGAAAGTTAGTTATATATTGAAGAAAACATCATGCCCCACGTGTTCAGTATATTGTTTGTACCTTACTTCTTCCATGCTGAATTTCAGAGTTCTTTCATGTTAAAAGATCTCATATTGATTTAAGTGGATGTAATTGAGAACTGTTTCCATTTTTTCACTGCCATTGACATAAGGAAAGCAAAGATGTTAAAATTTTCTCTTTGGCTTTTATGGAATGACATTTTTGTACATGGCACTATCATAGGTATAAATATTTGTTCAAGGCTTTCTGTGTGCCCGTGTGCGCAGGGATTACTGTGATGCTGCAGTACCAGAATTTCACCCTGTGCTATAGCGTGAGATTCACGTGTTCCAGGTGTTGTAGCAGAATATATTTTTTTATTCTTTATTTTCAATGGGATGTTCTTATCTATCAACAAAAATAAAATAGTTTGTTCGTTGTTGTAACTGTCCATTTTGTTTGACATTGTATACATGTGTGAGCACTGTTTATGTAGGCAAGGGTAGCTATCTTTATCTAGCATTTAGCGGTTCTAGACAGTTCGTGTAAACATCTGGTGTAAGGAAGTTTTAATTAAAAAGGTAAAATAATTCCAACATTGTTTATCTAAAGCTATTAATGTTTGAACTTGGGTTGGTCTGTGCTTTTGAAGTAACAATTTAGGAATATCATCAAGTATTAGTTTTGCCTATCGCATTTTGCCACTTGTGGCATACAAAATTATTGTATAACCACTGAGGGGAAGAGACTGCTGAAAAATGTTTGTCCTGAGTTCAGGTGAAGACCTGAAGTATTTTAATTCAAAGCAGGTAAGGGCAATAAGTTTGAACTTCATATAATTCATGCTTTCTTGTTTCTGTGATACAGAACTCTGTTGTTCTGGTGGCTGTTAGCAGTGATCAGCCTGTGCTTGAGAAGTAGCTTAAATTGGGTTAATGGGAACCTCAAATTGTTCGCAGGCAAATTATGGAACTTGAAAGCTGCTAGTAACAATAGTCCAGAGGCGTTTTGCATCTGATCTCTCTCAAAAGATACTGAATACCTTTTTAGTGCATATTTGATATAGAAGACAACATGATTTATTCTCTTTGTTTCTTTGAGTTGCTTTTTTAACAACAGGGATTCAGCTGCCTATCTGGTTCTGTACCTTCCAGTTGTCTCGCAGGACAGTGCCATAATTCCTCAGTACATGTTAAGATCTCTTCTATTTGAAATTAAAATGCTACTGCCTGAAAGGACTAGCAACTCTCACAGTTATCATTGCAGAAGATCTATGCAGTATTGAAATTGAAGAGTGCTGTATGGCAGGGTGATTGCACGTTGCAGTTAACATGACTGTGCTCTAACAAGTTTGTGGTGGCCATATACACATTGTAGGACTCTTTCAGGAATGGCAGTGAAAGACAGCAACGTTGAGTTGTCAATGTTGGCTCAAAGGACGGAGCATCTTCCCCTTTTTTGTTGCTTTTAATAAAGGAACACCATTTTTTACTTCAATTGGTAGATACAGGGGCAAAGATGTTAATCTGAATTCTCATGCAAGTTGTAGAAACTCCTCTTCCTTTCTAGTCACTCAGGGATATAATTTGCTCAAAAGCAATGTTAACCTCTGTAACTCTGATGGCAGTTTAGTGTGAGTCTGTGGATATGATTGTGTGTGCCCTGAAAGTGATACAAAAATTCTACATTTGAGTATCTCAAGTGTTCCCTTAAGGGAAAAATTAAGCCCTGAGTAAGGATGACTAAAATCTTGAAGTTTGAACCTGCTCAGATGAAACACCATGGTTCTTTGTGCTTGTCTTTCCTGTAATTTGAAGTGAAATGGAGAGACTTTTAACATGGGCATACTGTTCAATTATTAGTTTATCTTCCTACTTAAATCAGAGGTCTACAGTCACCTTTTCCTATTCCTGTATTATTCCAGTGGGCCAATTTAGGATCATGTTTTCATTTAAATATGAGTAACTAATGAAAATCTATTCATATGTATGTATATGTGAATCTATAATGTAAATTATTTTTAATTTAAATGGCCTGACATCCACAACCAAGGAGTTAGAGCAGCCAGTGTCCAGCCAACTTGAAGCAGAGGCTGTTTTAAGATAATTTGTGTTACACTATTTATCTATTCTGTTTCCAGTTTGAGTTGTTTGTGTTTTTTCTGCTCTGCATTATCAAATATTATCTTAAATCTGCTTGGTATTTCTGTCTAGACTACTTATGAAACTTATGTGCGTGGTTCTCTACATCAATTACTCTGAAACTATATAATTTTTAAAAGCTTTTTCTGTAATAGACTTAAAATAGTAACTGGAGGTAATGAGCATATAGAAAGCTGTATAGCAAGCAGTGCTACAGGGAAAAGCAGAAATACTGCTCAGCATAGACCTGGGGGTTTTCAAATTAAATATAGCAGGTTTTGCATCTACAGCTTTTTGTGTTTCTAGGTTTGTCTTGTATCTGCTTCTGTCTTGTTCTAAGTAGGAACTGAGGAGTGGACCACAGAATTGAGGACTAGTTGAGGCTGAAAGGAACCTGTGGAAGTCATCTGGTCCAACTCCCCTGCTCAAGCAGGGCCACCTAGAGGTAGTTGCCAGATGGCTTTTGATTATCTCTAAGGATGGAGACTCCACAGCCTCCCTGGTCAGCCTGTGCCAGGGATTAGTCACCCTCACAGTGACAGTGTTTCCTGATGTTCAGAAGGAACCTCCTGTGTTTCAGTTTGTGGTCATTGCCTCTGGTCCTGCCACAGCACAGAGCCTGGCTGCATCCTCCTTGCACCCTCCTTTCAGGAATTAAGTTGGTCAAGCATGACTTCCTTTTGGTGACACCATGCTGACTACTCCTGATGATCATCTTGTTCATGTGCCTGAAAATGGTTTGCAGCATTAGCTGTTGCATCACCCTCCCGGGGATGGAGGTGTGTCTGACTGACTTGTATTTCCCTAGGTCCCCCTCCTTGCCCTTCTTTAAGATCGGTGTGACATCGCTTTCCTCCAGTCTTCAGGCACCACTTCTATTCACCATGATTATGGAGTGTGGCCTCACAGTATCATCTGCCAGCTCCCTCAGCGCTCATGAGTGTGTCCCATCAGACCCCTTAGACTTATGTGTGTCCAGTTTGCTTAAGTATTCCCTGACTCTTTTGAAGCAAAGGTCCATCTTCCTTGCTCCTGCCTTTCCCCACGATCCCTGGGACCTGGGATTCCTGAAGGCCAGTCCTGCTAGTAAAGGCTGAGGCAAAGCAGACATCCAGGACTTAAGCTTTTTCCATGTCCTGTGTAATGAGGTGCCTGATCTTATTCAGCACTAGGCCCACATTTTCCCCAGTCTTGCCTTTATCACCTATAGTGTATATCCCATTTTAATGCAGTACATGTTGCTAAACATGTTTCACAAATGGATGGCAGTATTTTTTCTTTGATTGGCTAGCTAGTTGCATAGTAGAGTAAAATGAGCATTTAATTCCAACATTAGATGTGTGAACCTATTCTAAAAGTAACAGGCACCTCATCTTTCTGCTGCTGTTTCTGCCGAGTTGAAGCTATATAGAGTAGGGCTAGCCTGGTGTAAACAAAAAAAAAAGGTAAGAAAGAAAAGACCCCCCTTGAGATCAATTTCAAAGGTCATATATTCCTCCTCTCTTTTTTTATTACATGTAGAACTACTGGAGTGAGTAAAAGCTGCTCATTTGGAAATGCCTAAGAGTGAAGCAGGGAGGCAGAAGCTTTCACATCCATTTCTGTGGTGAAATGTTTGTTGCTTTTTTCTCCAGCCTTGATTATAATCTTTCACTCTGTGAAGCTTACTAACTAGCCTGTAATCCTGGGATCTTGTTCCCTAACTGTCAGTGCTCCTGTTGTTTCAAACCATTTGAGCCATTTTGAGACTTTATCTTCTTAAAATCTGAATGGCCTGTTGTAAAGTCACTGCGTTTCAAGTCTGCAACTATGAGACATTTTCTATCTTTTTATTATTTTTTTTATAGTGAGAACCTCAGAGATTTTTTTTTTAAAGTTGCAAAATACATATATTTTAAAACCTTCTCCTCTGATGGTTTGTCCTAAGTAAATTCTTACTACTGTGGCTGTGTAGATGAGGGGAGTCCTATGTGTACTTAAAATATGCCTTTCCAGTGGTCCAATAGGCTTTTAAATTCTTCGCTTAGATGATCATCTGTCCCTGTCTAGCAGATCATTTTGATTAGCTGTAATTTGTCCCATTTGAATCAGAATTAGCTTCCACCAGCTCCAGAATCTCCCAGTCCTGCTGTACAAGCTGGGGAGTCTGCATGAGCTGCTTCTCCTCATAGCTTTGTGGACCACTGCTAGTTTTATTTCAGCTTTCGTTATCTGCAGGGGAACTGTTTAGTGCTGATAGTGAAGGTTTCACACCTCTACTTCTTTTCTTTTTTGAAATACATGAAGACATTTTCATCCACAGAGATTCACTTTTCAGCCTCTGAAATCAAAGCCCTTCCAGGACAAACAGTACGAGCAAACAGATGCCAGCACAAGAGGAAAGGGAGATCGCATCCCGTGTTGTGTGAACAGACGAATGCGAACAGATGTACAGCTTGAAGCTGGCAGAAACCCTCTCTGCCAATGGTTCCTTTCTAGTTATGACAGCTGGAAGGAAATGAATACACCACAAAACCACCATGATAATTGCCATTACTCTGCTTTGGCAGTCTCAGCACTGAGGTCAAGAGCTGGAAAGACAAAGACTCATCTACCCTCCCAGGTGGAAGCTGAGGCAATTGGCAAGGCACTGGGGAAAATCTTAATGAATGGTGGCATACCTTGGAAAGTGTGGTGTTCAAATGCAAGAGGCCATAATTTTACTAGATTTATGCCTTTCTCATATTTAGCCTTTTTCAGTAGTTACAGAGTCACTCTGTTTCCCCAAACTATTGTGCTAATGCTGTCCAGACCCCTGAGAGTGGGGTTTTCAAACAGATCTGACCTCTTTTTCCCTCAACTTCCATTTCTCCAAACCTGTGCTGCCAAGCAGGTCTTTCTCTTACTGGAGACTCTCTATTTTGAGGGAAGGATTTTTGCATGTGTTTCCTACTCCTGCATGTTTTGAAAAATAAGAAAAGGGTTCTGCAGCTTTCTTGCTTGATCTCTGGTGTACGTGCTAACTGTTGCTACCGATTTCTCTTCTTGCTGAGGAATGGTGGTGGTACTCTTGTGAACAGATGCCTCCCACCTGGGCAGTATTACTCAAGATGTGGTCTAGTAAGTGCTTTTCTGTCAGTCTATCTCCCTCTTTTTTTAGGTCTCTGTGCTCACATGAACAAAATAGTGGAGGGGGAGAAATTAATAAACAAATGCTCAGTTTTAGTCTGCCCTTGGTTTATGCTTGTGCTTTAGAGGTGAGATACTAGATAGGTCATCGTAATGTACTTGGGTTATACTGCTTATTAAGTTCAATGGGTAATGGTGGGGACTTGGGTTTTTTTTCCTTTGGTTGGTTGTAGTTTCGGGGATTTTGTCAGATTGTTGGCGGGGGGTTAACTGAATGCTGTCAGCAGTTTGTTTATTTTCAAGGGACCAGCTCAGCCAAAGGGAACATGTTTAATACATCTTCATATTCACCATAGTGTATTAATTGTAAACTGTCTTTGCTTGGGTGGTGTTTGGCTACAGGAAATTACAGGTTGAGGAAAATTTAAATGTTTTGAAAGAAAACAGAAATGGAAGCCTGGGATGAGTGATAGGGTTTGTGTGCAATAAACGTGGGAAGGGAAATATATGAAGAATGAAGTAACGAAAAATAGGAAAGGAGAAAACCAGGTGGAGATAGCAACTTGAACTGTTTCCGATCTGGATGCGCTGACTGTTGAGTCACAACTAGCGTCTTTGCATTGGGCTGGGATTTTAAAGAGGAAAGTTAGAGATGGACATTTTGAGCCATGTCAAGGTTATGAAGTATTTTATCTCTATGTGAGATCGTCTGAAAACATGGGCTGAGTCCTTGTAATTCCCTACCCAGTTCTTAGGGCATCCTCTATCTGTCCTTAAATTGTTTCTTCCTAATTGAACGAGCTGCACCTACCAACTCCTTCTTGATGTCATTTCTTTTAAAGCCAGACAAATCAAAGAGCCAAAACCTACGAATTACAGGATTTGGTTTCATTTCATGTAACTTCATGTCTTTATATCATAGTTGTCTAAATCCTCTGTCATTATAGTCCATTGAGGTCTAGCTGGTTGAGTTGAGGGTATGAATGATCTGACCAGATACCAATATCCGCTTTACAAAGAGATGAGTAGCACTCTTGATGCTATTGGTTTTATTGACTGGATTTCCAGTATTTATATGGGAGCCTTAATACCCATCTCACTTCAGCACCTGAGAGAATTCCCCACCTAAACTGTTCTTTGTTGTAAGTAAGATGGAACAATCTCCTTACTTGAATCCTTCATTGAAAGACTTAGTTGGCATTCAGGTGCACATTGTACTAACCAAGAAATGTTGGCCGCATCCCGTGGTCTGCCATGCAAGGGGTCTCCCTTGAAAGTCGGATGTCCAGAATATCTAGCCTAAAAAGCCTATCCATAGAGAATATTTCAGCCCTCTTAGATCCTCATTGTTGCACAGTTAGAGTGCTGTTGTGTATTTCTCATTTAAAGTAGCAAAAGGTCAACAACCAGCATTTAAATACTCTGTTGGTCTTTTTTAACCCCACTTTGATCCCCTGTACACAAGTACAGGTAGTGGCGAGTGTGGCATAGGCATCATCAGGCTTCAAGATCTAGTGTAGCAGCTTTGTACCATCATAGTTGACCTGTGGAGGGTCTCCGCTCATGCCAGGCCATGATCTATGGACCAAGCCTTCAAGGTACTTAATTTGAAACATTTGTTTAAATAATGAAAGATCCAATTATTACCTTTATAACGGGTACATTTTTTTTTTCTCTCAATAAACAAGAAATTACTTGTGTATCAGAAGCCTCAAAAAATAATAGCTTTCCTATGCTTACTGAGGGGACTTTTAGGGGTTTTCTTGCAGTACATAAGCTCCAGAAAGAAGGACCTCCTTGTTCTGTGTCACAGGGATGCAGCCTTGGTCTGCAAGATACTAGACTAGGACAAAATGTTGCTTATCTTTGATTCTTAAAGAAAGAAAGATGGGAACTCCATCAGCAAGGATGTGGTGGGAAGGATGATATTGAAACAATGCAGAAAATGTGACTGTTTTGAGACAGCTGTGGGCTAAGGAACATTAGTAATCCCAGGAGCAAGGGGGAGGGGGGGCGGACACAGGCTGACATGGGGATGTTACCAGTCCTTTGCTGGAAACATGCACTTCTTAACAGTGGAAACTAATGTTTTACCTGGGAAATAGTGCTCCCTTACAGATACTTCATTAGATTGTACCCTGCTGTTTCCTCTTTTAATTTCCCCCTCTTACTTTGAATGTATCCTGGTAATTTCAGGACCAGGATATTACACTATTATTCTAGGAGAGCTTGGGGTATGTGGGCACAAAACAGTGCTAAATATTTTAGCGATTAGTAATTTTTCTCCCCAAACATGAAGAAATGTTTCAGATGGCTCAACAACAGAATGGATTTTCCTAGCAGGGCTTCGATACCAGGATTTTAACAACTGTGGAAAACATGTTTTCCGCACTAAAATTAGGGGATTTCCTTGTGTATGTAGGACTGTCCCAGAGTACTCAGAATTGCAAACTTCAGCATTAAGAGTATGTGGTATAGCCTAAGAGAAATGCAACTTTAAATAAGAGGAGGGGGAAGTACTGGGGGAAAAAAAAATGAAAGGTGAGTGAAAAAAGCAAATTGCCCAAATTAACATAATTAATGTCACGGTGGCAGGCTGGCTGAATTTGAGCAGGCAGGAACTGATCCCAGCCAGAAGAAAACAAGGTCTTTGACTGAGCCCTTCAGCATGTTTTTATAAACTTGAGCACAAAAAAGAAACTAAAACATCTGGCACCAGGATATTATGCAATGTTGTTTTATGCTATTTTCATTGTCTAAGATTCTTCATGAGGACTGTTAACGAGTTGCATATTGTTGTTGGATCGCTGTCCTGAGGTGCCTCTGTGCAAGTGAAGGGGCACAGACTTCTCCAAATCACTCCCTTCGGCACTCAGCAGCCACTTCTGTGCCAGCCATTTTCCCCTGAAAGCTTTCATGTGCAAGGAGTGCATGAAGCTGCTGAGCAAGCCCCTGTGGGCCAAACCTCTGCAGGGAGGCGCAAGGTGGTGTCACCATCCCAGTGCTATGGAGGCCCCGAGCAGAAAATGGGCAGAAGTGGTTAAAAAACAAAAGTTGGCACTGATCAGGAGACATATTGGCATATCAATTTTACAGTGGATAGGAGCGTGGGTGGTAGGAGAGCCTTGGTCACACATTACTTCATGCTTGTGATATGCAGAAATGGATGCCTTTGCTGTTCTCCTTCCCCTCCCCTTCCTTTCAGGCTGGGTTTGCTGCTGCTCATCCCCATCACCTGCTGTGTCAGGGCAGGAGCAGGAAGGCCACACTGCCTTGCGTGCTCTGCATGTGTGTGATGTACAGTCTCCCCCTGCTCTTGTGTCTGCGCTGCCTTCAGCCCAAGAAAGCCTTACCTTCCCAGCGCTCAGTGCTCACCTTTCTTGCCACTCTCGCTAAGCCAAGTGGCCCTGGAGTTGTGTCTTTGAAGCTGACACCTTCTTTTTCTCCATCTGTCATCTGCTCATGGCCAAGGGTCTCAGCTTTGCTTCTCCTTTTCATTCTCTGGCTGGCTGCTTGCTAACTTTAATAAAGATGCAATGCTCACAGGCCTGGAGGTGGCTCTTATCTCTGCTTCCACTGCCAGCTTTCATTTCCCCTTTCTCCACCTTTTTTGTGCACTCATAATTCTCTGCATCTCACCTGGCTGCTTCTCTGTTCTCTCAGCCTAAAAACCGCCTGGTCCAGGTCAGTTCTCTGGCTGAGAAAGCTGCTCATTCTTTCAGATTCATTTTCATTGCTAACAGCTAACTCTGAGTGCCAAAGCCTTGCTGTGCACCCCTAGTCCCAGGGCTGTGCCTTGGTCTGTGTAGGGGAAGGGAACCAGCTGCCTGCAGGGCGGTGGGGCTGCCTCTGCAAAGGGAAGCTCCAGGCTGGTGCATCTGAGCTCTCCCACCCCTGAGGCTGCCACACACCATGGCCTTCGTCTGAGACACGCAGCCCTGCCACCCTCCTTGGATTCAGTGTCTGGCTTCCTGTGAAACCCCTGCCTGACAGGGGCAAAGAGAGCAGAGGGGAAGGTCACCCGCCCCCCCAAAACCCTCTCCCCTCTCACTTAGCCCCTAATAAAAGCCCACACCCAAAGAAAGCTTGGAGCCAACAAGGGTTGCCCTTGAGGGTCTGCACTGCTCCTCTCTCTCCCTCCCTCTCATATACCTATCACTGTAAAACGTTCTCCTCCCATTATGGCTTAATGACTTGCCCTTCAACTTCACAAGAGGTATTAATGTCTCCATTAACAGCCACCAGAAATGGAAGCTCCATATATCACAAGTGCGGTTCCGCGTCCTCTTCACACAGAAGTTTCAGAAGCAGTTAAAATGTAGCCCCGTGGAAAATTAATGGCCCAATATACAAAATCTGTAATTGCTGCTAGTGGCGAGGAGGAGGAAGTGCTCAATCTTGGTGTAATTAAGTACCTTGTTCTGTGGCTGCTTCTCCCCCATGCCAATGGGATGTAGGACTTGTGCTCCACATGCGAGAGATGGTGGGAGGCAAATAGTCCCTTCTTAGTGTCATTTGCACAATGTAGTTAAGCATCAGGAGAGGTGCCGGTGTGTGGCTCCTCTTCCCTCCTGTGGCACAGCCTTGAAGGATGGGGTTGCATGGAAAACTTCAGGGCAGGGAGCGGGAGCTGCCCTAAGCTTTCCTAGAAAGATGCTGTTCAAAATACCCCTCTTGCCACTGCTGTGCAAGCAATGGAAAAGTCAGGTGCTGGGATGGATGCCTGCGCTGTCCATCCATTTCTAGTGGGGTGTCTCCAGCCTCTGTTGCCTTGGAGGGGGACATCAGTAGTGACCAGCAGTGCCGGGGAGCTTGGCCCTTCTGGAGAGTGCCCTGTAAAACCTGGGGGGGCGGCCCTGATGAGGGCAGAGGGGGACACTAGGACATTTGGAGCCTGCTCTGGTTTTCCTCAGCCTTGTTTCAGAGAGAGGAGGTTGCAGTTAATGGCCTGGGGGAAGATGCATCCGTGTGGCTGCTGGTCTGGTCTGCCTTTGCAACTGGTACCAGTTGGCTTCAAACTGAATTAGTCATCTGTAGGCATCGGGTGTTTGACAGTGCTTTTATGGGTTTATAATGGCATAAAGCTGATTTAGCCTAATTTGTTGTCAGGGTTTCTGGGGCTTGGGGTCTAAATTCAGTTAAACCAGGCAACTGTGTGCAGAGCAGGCCATGCGGTAGCCTGGGCATTGAAGTTAACCTGGGAGCCCTGACAGCTCCCAGTAAAGACCTGTGAAGGAGAGGAGGGCAAACCTTAGCCCCTGCAGCCAGTGTCACCCATGGGCACCATTCTGCCTGTCACAGATGCTCCGTGGCCTGCAGGAGGGGTGTGCAGCAGCTGGGTGCCCTCCCTCCGCCTGCTAAGGGTGCTGCAGGGGATGATGCTCACACAAGGATGGTGGTGATCGGGGTGGTCGGTGCAGCAGAGGTAACCACCACTTTTAAGAAAAATTAAAATAAAATTTATCCCAGAAACGTCTTTTGAATTTACTTCTGTCAACTGCGAAATAAAAGTGACAGTAGCTAATGCTGTGACCTCCTTCTTTTTAAATAATCTGGTGTAGCCCTGGGGAAAACTACATTTTTCAGAAGATTTTTGACACTCTGGAACATGCTCAGCTGAAACAGAGTGGGGCAGTGACAACAGGGACAACTGTCCCAAGGGATGTCGAAATCCTGAGCCTCTGCACTGTAATAACCAGAAGATGACACATTTCATCAGCACATTTTCTTGGAAGTAGCAAAACAAAATAGCAGAGTATTTTCAGTTAAGAAAAAAGATATTTTAAAAAATACAATCAGATGACTAAACATTAATGAATCCATCCATACTTTATGCTTTTCTGAACATTGTCACTTCTGCCAGCTTTGAGAAAAATAAAAGGCTTTAAAAATACTTAAAAAAAAAGTTTGACAGAATTTGATGCTATGCTTATGTGAAAGTCCCTGATTTTCATATTAAGCAAGAGGGTAGCAATCCGTCAGCCCAGTGAAAGCAGCAGCATGCACTTCCTAACCTCCTAATCACAGAATCACAGAATCTAAGGGGTTGGAAGGGACCTTGAAAGATCATCTAGTCCACCCCCCCTGCCAGAGCAGGGTCATCTAGAGTACATCACACAGGAACGCATCCAGGCGGGTTTTGAATGTCTCCAGTGAAGGAGACTCCACAACCTCTCTGGGGAGCCTGTTCCAGTGCTCTGGCACTCTCACTGTGTGAGTGATGTGGTTCAGATGCATTTTCTGAATAGTGAATGGATGTCTGTTGGCATCAAAACTTTCAAAAGATTTCGGCATGACATCGATGCCTAAGGATGGGATGAGACTTATAACCCTGAAGCTGGTTTTTTGTGCAACTTTTCATTGCATGAACAACTGCAAAAACTTTCCCAAAACTGTCCAAGAGGAGTCTCGGAAGTAGCTTGGCTGCAGGTAGGTAAAGCAAGGCACAGTTAGCATGCGACAGCATCCAGCTGCTGGGTTTACAATGGCTTTTTATATTTAGACTATGGGAACATGTAATTTGAAATAATAAAAAATAGTTTTTCTCCTTAACAGGTGTAGTCACAGAAAGGCAGCGCCCAACAAAAATTGTTCTCTTGCTCTCACGTTTGTCCTTCTGTTGCGATGGGTTTTTACACATGAGCCGTGTAAACTTAAAAGCTGGCACAGAATGATGCATCTCTAGCTCATTTCCATACACAAGTGCAAAACCGTAACCTACCAGAACTTTTATTTTAATTGTACATTCACATTTTTCCATTGACATGGGCGGCTTGTACACTGCTGAGTGATAAAGGTACACAGTTCTGCTCTCTCATGTGCACCGATTTCAGCCGTCAAAGAAACTTAGAAGGCTAACAATAAACAACTTTTCCATGTATCCGTAGTCAGGCTGGGAAAAATGATGCGACTTTTCCTTCCCCTCCTGTCCCCTGGCAACCAAATTCCCCTGACTTTTGGGCTTTTCTCTTTTAAATGACTGCTAACATTACTTGATGTTTTAAGATGGTTTCCTATGGGCCTCTCGCACTGAAGCTGGCGTTAGGTGCGCACTGGGCTGTACCGCGTGCTCGCTCCTGCTCCTCCAGAAGCTCGTTTGGGCACATCACCTGTGGCTGTTGGGATGTGCTCTCCAACAGTGCTGCGGGACAATGCAATTTTTCTTAGCCTGTTATTTTTTCTTAACATTTTAGGCTCATCACAAGTCAGTTGCGGCACTTTACAGTTCACAGACTTTTTGCCAAACTGAGAGCAATTCAGAAATGACAAAAAAATGCCGCAACCAATTAGCACATACAAACATTTATTTTGAAATTTCCATTCCGACCGTTATGAAGAATTACATCATCAAAGCACTTTATGGCAGTGAAAATAGCTCTTACCCCTCTGACTCTTCCATTACTCCATTAAAGCTGCAAAATGTGCAATTTGCTTGAAAAATAGGTTGCTTTTTATTCAGTTTCCCATGAAAAGTCAAAATTCGATAACAAAAAAAAAACAAAAGAAAAAAAACCAAAACAAAACCAACCCAGCTTATAGGGACTCTACATCCGATCCTCTCCCCCTTCCCCCAAAAATAACTTACAAAGATAGTTTAAAGTTTTAAATGAGTTTAAAACCAAGTGCATCTTTTTTATTATTTTTTCTTCTTCTTCTTCTTCTCCTCATAATAATCTTAAAATTCTAAAAACCCATAATTTACTTTCTTGGAAAAAAGGCAGCGAGCCGTTGCTTCTTGATTGGAAGAATATGTATCTCCGGCGAGTTCATTTTCTTTAGCTTTACGCTCCTGTTTTTGACGGGTTTCCTGAGGGCCTCGGCGCTGTCCCGGGGCTCGGGGGGGCTCTTCACATCATAGCACTGCAGCACCGAGTCCTGGGGCAGGTCCCTTTTGAAGGAAAAGTTTTTGGTGGAGACCCCTGACAGGCCCTTGATCTTGCCGCAGAAGATGGTGGGCACGGCGTCCTTGACGGACACGATGACTTTGGCTGTCTGCGAGGTGCTGACGATCTCGATGTTGTTGCTGGCTTTGGGCTCGCAGCCCACCCTGCCCGTCTGCTCCACCAGCCACTTCTGTGGCTGCCGCAGCAGCTCGGCTGGCCCACTGCCCACCCCCCTGCCCTCTGCCTTGCCCGACGCCTCCTGGGGCTTGCAGGGGGCAAAGGGGGTGGCCGGGCCAGGGAGCTTGTCTGGCGTGGGGTGAGCGCCAGCCTCGGTGGCAGCGGGGCCAGCACTGGCTGCCTCGCCGAGGGGCCCCCCTGGCTTGCGGCAGGAGGCGAGGGACAGGTCCAGGGCTCCATCCTCGGGCGGTGGCGGCGGGGCGGCCTCGCTGGCCCGGGGTGCAGGTGGCCCTTTCATGGAGAGGTCCAGTGCCTCGTTCTCACCGCCCATCTTGATGACAGTGTGGCGGCTCAGCTGGGGAAACTCCTGTGGGTGGAGGAGGTTGAAGGGCTTCGTCTCCTCCTTCTCCAGGGGGGTCTGGGTCCCCTTGCAGGAGTGAGGGGTGAAGAGTGGTGGCTTGGGCGGGTCGGGGGCTGCCTTGGCCTCAGTGCCGTGGGGCACAGGGATGGGGATGGGGATAGGGATGGGGACAGGGACGGGCAGCGGCACGATGACGGGGTAGGGCACCAGCAGCGTGGCGGGGGGCACCAGTGGGGAGAGGGGCGAGCTGAAGGCCTGGGGTGGGAGGGCAGTGTAGTCGGGTGGCGGCTGGCAGGGGGTAGAGCCCAGGGCACCCTGCGAGGGAAACAGGTCCTGAAGGACGGCAGTGAACCCCGGTGTCTGAAAGACGGGAGGCAGGACAGGCTCCTGGGCTTGGCCGGAGGGCTTGGGGTCCAGGAGCTGGGGCTGCCCAACGGGGGTGGCGGCACCAGGGAAGAGGCCGGCGTGCAGGGGGCTGGCGGGGCAGGTGGCCCCCGGGGGCAGCACCAGGGGTGAGTTCAGGTGCTGGAAGACGTGCTGCTCCAGGAGGACGGGCAGCGGGACGGGGCCCTGGGTGGTCATGACGTAGGGGGTGGCAGCGTTGGTGGCCGGCATCTGCGGGGCAGCACTGCCGGCAACCTGCAGGTGGATGGGCAGGACGACAGGGCTGTCCCCCAGGCAGATGGGCTGCAGCACAGTGGCCGCCACCTTCAGGGCCACCCCGCTCTGCGACTCGGCTGGCGGTGTCAGGATGGAGGGTGCAGGGACGGTCACCAGCGGGGACAGTGCCTTCTTCATCAGGTCTGCTGAGTTGATGTTCCAGGCCTCTGCTGTGATCAGCTGGGCCACACCGTTCTCCAGCTTGTTGTTGGCCATTGCTGACGGTGAGCTGGTGACATCCATGGGCAGGTTTGGGGTGTCCTTGTACAGCTCCTCCATGTTGCAGGGCTTCTCAGGCTCTGCTGGTGCCGCTTCTACATCGCCGTCAGCGGGACGCACGGCCGCTCCAGGCTGCCAGGAGTGTCGGCATGGACATAATTTGGCCTGCAAACCAGAAACATATTTTAGGCACCGCATAAATCTCCTCCTTAAAATAATATTTGCAATTGCCTTTAAAGACCCCATCACCAAAGAAAAGCCATTAAACATTTCCACGCTTCAGGCTAACGGCTTCATAATACAGCATAGTATATATACAGAGATGCTGGTTATACATACATTCCCTGAGTGTTGTACGAAGAGTTTTGAGGAACTTATATTTAGCCATAAACACAGATAATTTAAAAGGCCTTGAGGGCTGCTCCCCGCAGTACACAGCCTGAAACAAGGACTCGGGCCGTCCGTTTCACATTTTTAAACAAAGCTTCACGTAACAACAATGCACGGCAGAGCCGAGCGACGGTGCACTGTTTTAACTCAACAAAAGCCTCAAATCCAAACATTTCTAAAAATATTGTGGCTAAGAAATATTCTGCCATGGACAAAGGGTTCTTACTCCCCCTGAAATACGTCTCTTTTTTGCCTCAGTGGGACTGACTAAAGGTGAGCGCCGCACGCTGCGCAGCGTAGAGCACTTCCGAAGCTGCCATGTGTAGGGTGAGAAAGGAGCAAACCCAAACCTAACCTCAACCTTCTCCCTGTCACAGAGCTAGATAGAGATGGTCATGTGAACCAGGCACCTGAATCATAAGAGACAGAAAGAATAAAAAAAAATAAAAAATAAAAAATAAAAGCAACTTCACATTTATTTTGACAGCACAACCCTTTATATTAACCAAGCAAATGGCAATTAAAAAAGGGCAAAGATGGTTTCCATTCATGATTGTGGTGAAATTTGCAGCCTATTTCCTAAAAAGATTAACACCAGCTCCCCTGAAAAGAAAAGCAGCAAACTAACGGCGCTGCACATCCATTTGTTCAGAAGGATAAATAATTTCCACCCCGCAAGCTGCCACCAGCAGACTTTGGCTGTGGGCTGGCTGCTCCGCCTGGCACCACCCGTGCCTCTCCCCAAGTGCGCGCTGCATCCTGCCATAGTAATAATCACCATGGAAACTTGTCCGGGTTCAACTCCGTTACCATGGGAAAGCACTGGTGCACCCCAAATTTACATTTTTCACCTGCATGTGGCTGAATCCTGCTCCCTACGATGGAAACGTTTGCCATTGCTGCCACCCGCAGCCATGCTGGCATCGGGATGACAGGGAAGGCAGCGCAACGCCAAAATCGGACAGGTGTGGAGTCCCGGCCTGGGGATGCCTCTGTATCTGAGAGCACACAAACAGTTCCGCCAGCTCTGGCACTTACAGAAATTATTTGCTCACGTAGGTGTTTCTAGGACCAACGTACCTGCAAACTAAGAGGGGATGGGGAAAAGGGGAAAAAAATCAAAGCCCATGAACAAAGGGTAAAAAATGGCCAAGGCAGGGAAGCAGGAAATCTCCCAAGTCTCTCCCGAGACTTGTAAATCCTTGGATTTGGCAGCGAGATGCCACAGCGAGAGCAAGACTACAGAAATGTCGGGAGTTAATAGTGGAGGCTGGTTGGGTAAAATGCTAATAATTTATCAGACGCGTTTTGGGTTCTTAAAAAGGATTTTAAAAAGTAAACAGATGAGTCATGTCTTTTCCCCTCCTGCTGCTGGCTTAAGGAGAATAATTCCAGATTTCTCTCATCTCATGAAATGTTCTGCAGAAAACATTCACAAATACAGGGTTGAGGGTTTTTTTGGTTGTTTTTTTCCTTTTCCAGCCTCTACTGAGACAGATTACAGGCAGGCAGAGATGCCCAAGCACCAAAAAAAAGGAGCAAAAATCAAATCCCTTATTCAGAAAGTGATAACTACTGGGTACCAAAAAAATTCGGCCAGTCTTGTTTTGAAAAAATTTTAAAAAAGAAAAGCAATCATTTCTAAAAATAAAGACAATGAGGAGACTGCTCAGCAGATTCAAGCTGGAAAAAAATAAGACGTTGTTTCTGTTAAGGACTTAAAAAGTCATTTTCTACTGCTCTTACATAATCCCTCCCTCCCTCTTTTTAAAATGACCATTTTAAAACCCTTTGGTCTCTGCAGCGTGCACCAGCACCCTTGCTCCTCCAGCTGCTGCAGCACAACCCAGTATTTTGCACATGATGCTGGCTCTTCCCAATGTTTCTGTTTGCTTGAGAAGCGTGAGATCATGATGTTTTCACAGGGAATTAATGATCTGGAGGGGACAGGAAATGACCCCCCGTTCCCCTGACAAACCCATTTAACGCTGAGAAATAGGAAAATTAAGATGAAAATTATGCTGTACAAAAGACTTCGGGGATCAGCATGCTGTACGGACCCATGGAGAGAGATAGATCACTGCTGAAGATGAAAGTATAAAACATAATAAAATCCCCCATCGCTGCTTTAAAAGATGACAGGGCTGGAGGCAGAGGAAATATCTAGATGAGAAGAAGAGCTCATCTATCACCATCATACACCTTGAAGAAATGCCTGTGTAGTTGGTTGGGGTTTTTTTTAATGCATAGTCAAATACTGTTTTCCATGCCAAATCCTACACATCTCTGGGATCTATAAATATATAGCATTGAAAGCGCTACTGGCACTGCTCACAGTCCCACACTGCCTTCGGGAGGGCCCGAGGTGTGAGGGGAAGGGTGAGGTTCTGCCCTCAAAACAGGTTTATGAGTTTGGGGTGAGGTTTTATCCCCTCACCTTTCCTAGGTGGACACGTGTCTTTCTGTACTCCCAGCACATCTGCTTCTTGAGAATGTGATAGCTACAAAAAAAAATACTAAAAAAAACAATAAAATACACACTTCAAAGTATTTCCCAGCCCTGCCTGCATTCTGCAGCTTGGCAGTCAGTGGCTGCCAGGTACAGAGGAGTCACAGCGCAACTGCCCACTGCACTCTGGAAAGCAATTTTCGGTTTCACCCGAGGGGCAATCCCAGGGCTGCTAAACGCGTATTACACTAAACACCTCTTATCAAGGTCAGTAAGCAGGCAGAGTGAAAAGGATCTAAGTCCCCAAGCCTCAAAAGAGGAAACGTTTGAAGATCTGGGATCAAGAGGCAGTTTGAAGTTGTCCAAAGAGGTGTTTTGTAGTTCCTGGACTCCTTTTTGATACTACGTACGCTGAGTACATGGTACAAAACCGTAAGTCAACACAGAGATGACTTAAACTAAAGCAAATTTTCAGTGTTGGTATTAACAGTGACAGCTGAACTATATTTCTCCTTCAATAAAAATCAACCTGAAGTGTGTGCTGGGTTTGGGTCTTTTTTTTGGCTTGAGCTTGTTTCTTCACTGCACATAAAGTATTCAGAATTACCCAGTTTTTAAAACAAGTTTCATGTACCTAGTATACACAAATGAAGGGAATACAATTCAGTGAAATTGCCTTAAGTCTCCTCTGCCTACCACACCTCAGTGCTGGAAAATCAATTTCCCTTTCCTTACTTATCTATTTAATATTTAATTTGCTGTTTGTTTTAATTGAAAAGAAGCTCATGACACTGAAAAGAGCCCTGTTGTAAATAACCCGAGCTTTCCCACCGGGGTGCTGATACGAGTTAAGTTCATGGCACTCTGCAGTGGTGTGTCTAACTGTAAAGGCAATGGTATGTCAACTATACAGGAATGCCATGAAAGGGGTGGTGATAACTCTAGCTTGTTGGTTTTTTTTTTATCTCCTGCTGATGGCCATGAAATAGATTTGGGGGTGCTGCAAGCCCTCCTGTGGGACCATAGCCCTGCATCATGCACAGCTATCCCCACACTCCAACTGATCTTCCATACCACGGCTTGTACCTCCCTGTTGACACAAAATTCAAATTGTACCATGCACACACTATGGGCAGGGGCTCAGATGCTCCCTTTGTGGGATGCCCTGCGTAGTATCTCCTGGAAAATTTGGGTTTCCTTTCAGCATAAACACAAACACAAAACAAAATTAGAAATCTTGACTTAATGGAACAGCCTGGGGACAAAATTACAGACAGATTTGGACTTCAATGTTTTGCCAAAACTCGCTGCTTGCTGTCACTAATCTTACTGCCAGAAGCAACACGTTTGATTTCTGCTCAGCAGAAGCCCATAAACAACGGCCATGGTGACAGCATCCCCAATGGGGACACCCCACTGTCCTTTGGGAGGGTGACAGACCTGCCAAGCATCCCAGTGGCACACACCTCAGCCAAGCACCATGCCAGTTTGTCCTTGACACACCACGAAACCATCTACACAGCCTGCGCCCTACTTGAGACATGGGTTTCTGCAGGAGCTCAGGGTTGGGCCTGCCTGTGCTCAGCAGTCTCAGTGGCCAAAGCCTGACCCATCTCTCTGCATCCTTCTGCAGTAAGTATGCAAGTGGGCAATAAGGACACATATTGACACAGACCAACAAACTACAAATCAATCTTCCACTCCACAATTTTTGTTTTGTATAGTTTGAGCCATACACAGATAAAGGCTGTACCATATTGTTATTACTGTCTTGTTGCTAGAATAGAAAAAATGTATTTGAATAAAGCGAGCTTTCATGTATCAAATACATGGAGCTATTGACACACAAGTAACATCCAGGTTGGATCTCCCATACATGCAAACCACAGATGATTTCAGCAGTGTTTGCCTCTCACATTTCTCGCTGATTCACATATTCAGGCACCTGGGATTGACCATCCTGACCACCCCGTATATCCTTTTAGTAGTGTAATCCTCTAGCACTGAAGGGTAGAGAAGTCACCAGCTCAACAGCTAATGGTGAACTAGACTTCTCCCCTGTGTTTCATCATTCATGGTGCTGCATTTGATACCCCACACACACCTCAGTTGGGTGCAGAGGCACCTGGAGGGACAGTGGGACCTGTCCCCTTTCTGCTTGCAGGAGGGCTGATTGGTGATCTCCTCTGAGGTATGGGGAAAGCGGAGCAGGGAAGACCCACAGGACATCTGTTCAGGCAACTAGCCCTTCACCCTCCTGGCAGCTCACAGACAGACCCCAAATACAGTCCCACCACTTCTCAAAAGGGGGCTTGATCCCTCTTAGTCATCACCAAAGGGGAATGGCTGGGGATGCACTTCTCTGTCCCCTTCAAAGGACACCGAGGAAACAACCTGGTTAAGCCTGGCCATCTCCCTTCTCACTCCCTTGGCTCAAATACTCCCTGTTAAAACTTAGGAGGCACCATCTGAAAGTGACCGAGGGCAAAGCGAGAAAGACATTGGAAAGACGGGCAGGATTCACCCTGGTACCAGCCAGAGAGAGGAGGGAGGGCTACACCGGGATATGCCTGCTGGTATGAAAGCTACACCACAGACTTTGCTCCCCACCCCTCTGTGCAAAGTCCCCCGCTCACCACACCCCTCTGTGCTGCCCCGTGTTATTCCTCACTCTGTGGGAGCTATGCCATGGAGGATGATCTGGACACTGCCGAGGGACAGCTAAAATACGAGCATCTCATCAGGCAACTTCAGAAGATGGGAGAGGAATGACAAGGCTCCAATGCAGCTTATGCAACAGCTCCTCTTTTATTTTCCACCGCTGCATTATGGATCTTTCCAGGAGGTGAACCTATTTGTGTCAAGGCTCCCACCCAGGCTGTTAAGCCCTGGGAGAACAAGAGGGGAAGGAAATCACTATGGCAGAGCAAAATGGCACATTATAGATGGGACATATGTATACACTGCTTCAGCACACAGCACGATCCCTCTGAAATGCAGCGGCTTGACTGGCTGATCATACTTCCGTCTTTCAAATAGTTCAGCTGAGAAATACCGCGGCGGTCTGCCCACTGCACAGGCTAATCGCCTGCAAAGAGCCGCGTTAGGGTCATATATTTGCTAACTATATTGCTGTTGTCAACAGCCTGTAGTTAGCAATCCATTCTGGGGAGGAGAGAACTCACTTTCTTCTCATTTAAAAACAAATCAGAACAATTGAAAAAAAAAAAATCCTGTCACAGACCTGAAACCAGTGTCTTTGCTCCCAAGGGCAATATATACAAGACAGACAATAAATGCTGTGTAAGGAACAGAGCATTTGCCTGACAAATTTCAACCTGTAGTGAATTTTTATACCCAATTTGAAGGCCTTGCAAAAAAACTCTACATTTACAGTTAGAACTGTGACATATCCCAAGCGTAAGGGAGACAGCACACACCACTGTACTGCCAGATGCCTTCTCCCTTCCTCTGCTCCATTCACAAACTACTCCGATAACTGGACATAACACTTAATAGAAGGTGTCCTACTTTCAAAGGGACCGCCGCTCGTGCAGTGTATAGTATTACACATAAACAGGCACTATAACAGCAGGGCTACATTGAAATTATTTGAGATTGATCTTGCTATTCCCAAATGCTTGTTTCTCACATCTGCAGCACATCGCAGTTCCTGGGGTTTCTAAACTCATGCTTGGAGGAACCTTGCAGCAAGTTTCCAAAAATAAAACCTTTCCAACGGCGGTTTATTTCTTTTCACTTGGCATAGTACAGAAATGCCTAAACAGTGGCAGCTTGCTTAGCCTGCAGTAAGCTGAACATGCACTCTGAGGCGGAGACAGTGTACGGAAATCTGATGTATTAAACCTGACATGTGAAGGACAAATATAAATTTGCCAGCCGTAATTACTGCTGAGTCACGTGCTGCCCAGTCTGGTGATGTCCCTTCAACCCAGCAGGCTCTTATGACTCGTTGCAGCTCTTGCACTCTGAATTTCTGTTCCAACAGGGAAAATAAGTTACCAATTTTCCAACTGCAGAAGTATCCGCTTAAATCAGCTTTCCCTTGATGCTGACAGCAGTGTGCAGGTGCCTCTTCCCAGATCATGATGCAGTCTCTTGGGATGAGGACATCAGGAGATGCAGTGGTGCACTGGGGACCCAGCAATCATACTCCTGCCCCAAGCACCTGTGGTGGGGAGGTGCTGCCTGCATGGCTCTGGGGAAGCATCGTCTTACCAGCAGCTCCCCCAAACCCAAACTCTTCTTGCTTCTGGAAAAGTCCTGCTGCACTCCCATCCCCTTCTATCAGCGCCTTCATGTACCTCTGGTTGCTCTGAATCATGGACAGGTTGATGTTGGAAGGCACCTCTGGAGGTCATCTTGTCCAACTCCCTTGCTCAAATAGGGCCAACTAGAGCAGGTTGCCCAGGACCATGTCCTGATGACTTCTGAATATCTCCAAGAATGGAGACTTTACAACATCTCTGGGCAGCCTGCGTCAGTGCTCAGTCACCCTCCCAGTGAAAAAGCACTTCCTGATGTTCAGAGGGAGTTTCCTGTGTTTCAGTTTGTGCCCACTGCCTCTGGTCCCGACACCCCAGGTCCTTTTCTGCCAAGCTGGGTGGCCTCCAGCATGTACTAGTGCCTGGAGTTGTTTCTCTGCAGGTACAGGACTTCGCACTTCCCCTTGTTGAACTTCATGAGGCTTCTCTCTCAGCCCATTTCTCCAGCCTGTGGAGGTTCCTCTGGATGGCAGCACGACCCTCTGGTGTATCAGCCATTCCTGCTGGTCTGGTGTCGTAAGTAAACTTGCTGAGGATATGCTCTGCCCCATCATCCAGATCATTAATGAGATGTTGAACAGGACTGGACCCAGTATTGACCTCTGAGGTACACCACCAGCCACTGGCCTCCAGTTTGACTTTGTTCCACTGATCACCACCTTCTGGGCCTGGCTGTTCAGACAGTTTCCAATCCACCTCACTGTCTGCTTATCCAGCCTGTACAACAGCTTGCCTATGAGGAACTTATGGGAGATAGTGTCAAAGACCTTACTGAAGTCCAGGTAGACAATATCCACTGCTCTCCTCTCATTTACCAGGCTGGCTCTTCATGCAGTAGGTCGGTTTCCCACAGGGGAGGTAAACCAGCAGCAGAGCGAGAGTCTAAGAAGGTCTAAATAAAAATGGTAAGTCCAGGAAAAAATTGACTTACTCTAGGGTTATCTCCTGCATCAGAGCTCCTGAGATTTACTATATCTTGACCTCTTCAGTTTTCACACACGTGGTGCACCCATGTGTTTACTTTTGGAGTGAGATCATAGAAAGAATGCAGACTCACATTAGCAATAAAAGATATCTTAGGCTTGAAAAGTAAAGTGCATGATTTTCCTATGGGAAAAAAATATTTTAAACAATTTTTCCTGTCATTAAATATACCCATTTAACTGATTATTTAGTATCATTTTCAATCAAAACATTATATTCGCCAGCAAAGCAAAGAAAAATGAGCTGTTTTGAGAACAGAGAGCTAAATAAAACAAACAAGAGAGCTGTTACTTTACAGTAAATTTTAAAAACCATGTGTTTTGTTTTCCCAGCAATTGATACACCAATGATAACAAGAGGAAAAGGATACCAATTAAACATAATTGCCAGCCCTGCTTCCCCCAAAACCCGAAACAAAAAGCACTCAGTGTCAGCCTGATAAAATATTTGTTCCTTTCCCGGTCAAGTGCTTTATTAAACAGTCCTTAAAGCATCTCAGTTCTTACAAAGGATCTTCAAGCTTGATGTCAGTGAAATGACTTCAAAGCCTCATTAGTTCCCTGGTGAAGGTTTGTTCCCTGCTCAGAGACACTCAGCTCACTATTTTGTCCTGACCCTCTCCACTGATCCCAGGCTGAGATATTTTTACTTCATTCATTTGATCTTTTCTGATACCCAGATAAGAATTGGTATCAGTGTGGCAAAGGCCGCTATCCATTGCCTGTCTCTTCTTGCTTACGTGAATGTGTCTCACTCCTGGCTATGAAGGATGGGGTCCCCTCACGGACCAGTTACCAAGTCTCAGCCAACATGTTAGCAAGGTAAAGTTAAAATCAGTTTCTAAGCTGCTACAGCACTTTTGTAAGCAAAACATCTGACTTTGCCCCCTTACACCAACATGGTTTCAACCACTTTGGCTGTCTCCAGACTAGTCACAGAAGTGAAGCACGCCAAAGTACCCCTTGAGGGCTAAACCAGCTTCACCAGCTCAAAGCCCATAAATGAAGTGAGGTGCCACCTGCATCACACATATCCCAAGAGCCCCAGACCCTCAGTTGCACTCCAAACCCTTTCCCATCCCCTCCTTATGGCATGCCAGCTCCAGTTAAATACCACTTTTTCTTGGTGCAGACAAGGCCAGAATAGGGCTAACCTCAGCACCGCTGATGGGACTCTCCTTAAGCTTGTCTTCCTTCTAGACCTTCTTGAGATGGAGAGGAAGAAGAAGCAGAAACCAGTCAACGTCTTTTAAAGCCATGGGGGTTAGAACAGAAAATCCTAACACTGCTGTAGCTTATCTTAAATCAACTGGAAGCCAAACTTTCACATAAACTCTCGTTATCCTAAAATACAGTATGGCTTAAATCACTTAAATAAATAACCAGAATAAAAGCAAAACCAAGTAAAAAAAATGAACCTTCAAGCTCAGATCCTTTTTGGTGAGGTATGAATGCTCCTACCTAAGACCACAGGTAAGGATGTGTAGGTGATGAACTACCTGGACTTGTATCACCCAACTTGCCCTGGTGGGCCAAAAGGGCAAACCCCTTCTCTCTCGCCTGTAGCTCTGATGGCTCTCAGTGGGACAGATATTGTCCCAAATTTTTTATATTTAGGGATGGGCAAAGACCTGGAGACCTAAAATGGAGTCATCAGTTTCTCTCTTCTTGTAGGACAGGGTGTCATGTGAGAGTGCAAGCAGATACGAAGGTGCAGGAATATCGGGGTGCTGCTTGGGGAGCAAAAGGGTAGATGAGTCTTCCCTCCTCTGGTGCAAAATGCTGATATTTAATACTTCATCCTTCCCCACTGGCACGAGTAACCGAATGCTCCTTCAGCCTACCACTTCAAGATCAAGTTTTATGTTCATAGCTTCAGATTTATTATACTGACTCTCCCTCTCCTCCGCCCCATCACTTTGATAAACCAAGCCCAACATTTCATCAGCTATGTGATGGTGCTAATCCTCAGCAGATCTGAAACTTGTCCTATTCTTGCACCAATCTAGCTAAAAGTGTGTGGATGGAAAAACTTTCAAGCAAAAATAGGCCCACATTTTCATCCTTGCAAAATTTGTAAGCAGCTGCAAGCATTTTGTTTAAGAGACAGAAAAATGTAGGACTCTTGTGATGTGAGGAAAACTGCAGCATTTTTTCTTTGACGTTCATATCCTTTTACACATTTGCTTTCACCTCAGTGTCTGTTCCATTTCCTGGTCTTACTTTGAGAGGCAGAAAAATGACCTGTTCTCTCCATCGTGCCAGGATGCACAAGATGTCAGCCTTCTGATTGACTTCAAGATAACACCAGTGTGAGGTGCAGCATTACAGTGCTGATGGATATAACAAGAAGACCTCACAGCTTTTCAACATTTTTACCCTCAAAGACCAGTTTAGCTCTCCTAGAAGCCTCTGTGCTGAACTGTGAAATACAAATGCCTATGACCCTAAATAATATGTAAATAACAGAAAATACTGAAAATCTGTCTTGTTGCATCTCAGTGCCACTGAGGCTACTGCTGTTCAGTTAACCAGTCCAGGTTACCTGTACCACCTACAAATGTCCTGCATGCACATGCACACATGCAAGTACATCTTCTCTAGTGCCTTCTGCCTCATCCATTTGACCGTGAAGTCTTCTGGGCAGAGATCGCTTTGATATATCACCTGCACAAAGCACAGACCTCAGCTTGGATTGCAGTTACCACTGCACCCCAGATTATTCATCACTCATGGGGATGGATGGCCACACACACATGCACACACTCACCACAGTGGCATGAGGCTGCCTTTCCTCTCAGTCTAGCTGCTGGCCACTACTTGCAGTTGTGTTCTCCAGCATGCCTTGGCCTCCCATTTCGTCAACGTCTATCATGTTTCCCTGCTGCTGGAGCACTTACAGTCTGCCTACGTCTGAATTTTAATGTTCAAATTTTACTGATTTGACACTATATGAACAGAGACCTTTTAGCCAGTTCAAAGGAGTTTTCTCCAGCCAGGTATTCCAGCTCTGACCAACACACTGCTTGTACTGCATGGAGCTGAGACTATTCCAAGCTGTGCCCAGACTACACAAAAAAGTAATAATGCTGTTTGACATCAGCAATCCAGACTCCGACCACTCAGTAAAAAAGGGCTATATTTCAGGAAATGCAGGCAGGGCAACCAGCGCTGTAAAAATAGCGCTGCTATTGCAGGTAAAAGTAAACATTACATGAACCAGTCAACAGGAACATATTTCACAGACGTGTATTGCAAGAGGAAGCAAGTTTGGTTCTACCCATACTTTTCCACCAAGCCTTTGAAGAGCCCTTACGTCATGACAAATGCAGTATACCAAATTTTGTTATTATCACCTCCTCTACCTTAATGATGGCTGCATGATTCCAGAAGAGGAGTGCACTGCCGTAGGATATTGAGCCCCTGACATATTTACTGCAGCATTTTTCACCAGCAATTTCCGCTGCGATGTGTGCTATTACGCGTTCAGAAAAACTTAGGGAAACTGCAGGATGCAGAACGACAATTACAGCTTTCCCAGATGAGACTACTACATTAATGGCTCAGCGTCATCCATCACCATAGATCGTAAGTCCTCTGGGGAACGTCACCAGGCCATTCCAATAAATCTGAGCAGGAGATTTCATATCTGGCTGTTCAGCTTAGCCCTAGGAAGTGGTTTAGCAACACGCTTTGCAGCATGACTTTGGCTTAGCTCTCCTGGTGAGGTGATGGTGCTCTATGGATGTGAAGCTCTGGATGTAGAAGGACCTGCATGTCAGTGTGGAAAGGCACACAGGACTGCAGCCTGGTGTTAATCTCTCACATAGTTGGTTCTTCAAAGAATCAAGTTTTGGTTCACAGGTCATAGACTGTGAAGGAAGAAAGCTGACTGCGCAGCTTTGTTCCTTTAGCAACAACAACAAAGAAAAGGAAATAAAAAATAAAGAAGAACAAAACTAACAGACAAAAAAAAATACCTGCAAGCAGATCGGTGCAGCTCTGAAGTAAATTTTTCCGCTGCCAATCTTCTTGATACTTCAGGCCACTTCAGACAGCAGAGCAGACTGTCTGCCATGAAAATGTAAGGTGATGCTCTATTAGGGAAGAACATACTTCTCACAGGCTCTTCCTTTGGGAAAGCCAAACAAATAACTCACAAATAAAAATCTCCATGCCTGTACCATGTCCTAGCTTATCTTTGTAATAACAGGAGAACAGGACCTGAGGCTGTCTCCCCTCATCTCCTGTGCTAATGCAAATACAGGAGCAATGTCAGAGCAGGCTGAGGGGAAGGTCAGCCCCACTGATGTCCTTTTGGGAGGCAGCTCCAAGCAAGGGGGTCTGAGGGCACTTTTGTCTCTCCCGCTTTGTGTATATTCTGTTTCAGGCACGATATATTTTCCTGACATGCTGCTCATGTAGCTGGAGCTAAGCATTTCCTCGTACAGTACTGGGGGTGGGGATCTGCCACGGCATCACTGCTCCCAGGCTTAACCATTTCAAGTCCTCTCTTCCCTTAGGCACTGGTTTTCACCACCCACCCCACCCCACGCCTGCTCCAGTACCACAGGCAGTGCACGTGGTTCTCCCTCACCCCTGGGTATTCAGTGCAAGGGCTCTGTTCCCACCAATGCCTGTTCCCACTAGGATGGGGCCATCACCAGGCATGCTCCCTGAAATGGGGACAGTTTCAGGGGGATGCTCATGCCTGTCCAACCCTCCGCATCCTCATGCTCCAGCCCTTAAATTCCTCACCCCCAAAGTGGCCAACCCTCTCCCGCTAGCTCCATCTGGGTGCACTGGGTTTGGCCAGAGGGGCAGGGATGGAAACTTGAACTACTGCAGCTCCTGTGGCAGCAAGTACCTGATGGTAACCAGAAGGAGCACAACAGAGCTTGGGAGATTTGCAAAACAAGGAGGAAATAGTTTTAACTACACAATAATTTCAGGGAATAAAACCCGCCTATAGCCTGTATAAGTCGTGAGAAATGGCACGCTCATCTTGCCTCAGGCAAATCCATATGTTGGTAGACATGCTCAGCTACAAAAATTATACCCTTTCCTGCAGATAGAAACAGCAAGAGCACCCAAGAAGTACAAAATATTCAGCATCTTCTTGGCAGGGTGTTAGAGAAAACAACCGTGCTCATTTAAGATCTTGCTGTCGGCAAAGAGGGAGGGTGGATGCCCCCAGCCCTTGCCTCCTGCACAGGCTCTCCACCATCGCTCCAGTGGGACATTCAGCATTAGGTGTCTGCACTTGCACCCTGCTCAAGGGGCTAAGCCACTGCTGGCTGGAGGAGCTGCTGCTCAGTTTGGCTCCTCCTATGTGCAAATTGTGTGTCTACCTCACACCACCCCAAAAATCAGCACAGAGCCGGTAAGGCTGTCCTGGCCAGGCACTCCACATGCAGGGAAGGGCAGTCTGCGAGGTGCCAAAGCAATGCGTGCCAGGCCACAAGGCTCCCAGGGGCCACTGTTTGTGGCCAGTCTTTGTCCAGGATGGTGGCTGAAGGAAATCAGAGGAATCTGCAATATGAGAGGCACAGCAGGAACAAGCCACACTGCAATGGGGGTTGCAAAAGAAGCCCAGAGACCTAAGCTGGCAACCAAGGAAACCTCTGGTTTCACCTCATGTTGGTGGATGTGCTCATGTGCAAAACCACTGGCTGGGCTGGGTAAACATCTGAAGAGCACAAATCAAACCAGAGGAGGCAGCTGTCCCCTGGCAAGCACAAATCGTTTGTGACTCCAACTGAATCTTCTCCAAAAAGGTGTTGTGACCCGTAGTTTGAGAAACCGAGTAGACAGCTGCTGTCCACAGCTGGACTGGGAAGGGCGGTCACCAGGGCAGGCATGAGTGACCACAGATCAGATGTGATTCATACTGAGAGGGAGCTAGCACTGCCCAAAGCTCAGCATCCACAGTTCTGGCAATGGGGAGGATGGGGTGGGCTACAATGACCAATCTGCATTTCCTTAGCTGCCTTTTACAACTAGTAGGACCATCTTCATGTGGGGCATTTCCCAGAAAACACTTCATGCAGGTTAACTCCAGTAATCTCAAGGGATGGCAGCCAGCTGCCATCTGTTCGGGCAAGGGCCCCTGGCTGGACCCCGCTGGCAAAGTCAGTGCCAGCATCCACATCTTCATGGAGTACAAAGCCACAGAGAGCAGAGCCCCAGCGAACACCCATCTTGCCACCCCCAGGTGTCCCCCATGTCCAGTGGATATGCTTCTGCAGCATGCTGCAAAGGCATGAAAAATCAATAGACTCCATTGACTTTTTGTCTGACATTAGCAATTTTATAACTTAATGCTAACCAGAGCAAGCAGGAGAGCACGCTGCTACCAAAAATTAATTAGAGGCGGGGTAGATCACCAAAGATCCCAAAGTCACCCAGTATAAGGAGTGCCTGGCAAACCCTGCCCTGTCCTTACAGTGGTTAAGGACGATTCAGCCCCTGCTCTGTGATGAAGCTTTTGCCAGGGCCCAGCTGCCAGCATGGGCTGGCAGAGGTCAAGGGGTGGCAAGGGCAGCAGCCTGGAGGCAGCGTGTGCCCACCACTCCCTGTGGCAGGCAGCACTGAAACCACCAGTCCAGCACCAGTGGTGGTGGCACGGGGCACAGCACCAGCATGGGGTGCTGGAAGTCGGCTGTTCCGGTTTAGCTGTCTAAACAGGCACTGAGAGATTAGGTCCCTTTGCGTCTTCAGCGCTAATTAAGGGTTGTTTATTATCCGATTGTTCACGCTAGCACATATTTCTTCTTTGTGTAAACACAGCCGACGCCACCATCTGAAAACATCCACAAAACCGAACGGAGTGGTGGAAAGGTCTGCGATGGAGCGACTTATGGGGTGCAAGGAATGCCCTGCAGCCCACCCCACCAGTGCCCAGCTCTCCCCGCCGGCAGCTGCGGCCACAGGTGCTCACAGCCACTCGATGCCAGGCTGAACGCTGAGTCTGGCCATTTCTTCTGTGCTGATCATGGCTTGTGCAATAGTTACCAGGAAGAGAAGTTCTGGCCGAAGCATTCGCTCATGGCACAGCAACAGTTATGTGTAACCAGAGCATAACGAGCTAGCGGGAGTAAGCACACTCCAATAGCAGAGTAAGCCCATCACCTGAGCATCCTGGGCATTGCTCCTGCACGCAAAGGTACACAAAATGTGCATCTGCAACAGCAGGCAGCATCCCCTTAACCACAATTTCTGGGGCCCTAGAAAGGGTTTACCTATATATAGTTAAACAAGGCCCTTTGGCAACATCTGTGTCCTTGATACAGTCCATGGAGAACCATAGAACCATCAAGGTTGGAAGAGACCTTCAAGATCATCCAGTCCAACTGCCTACCTACATCACCACTAACCCATATCACCCAGCACCACATTCAGACACCTCTTGAACACCTCCAGGGATGGTGACTCTACCACCTCCCTGGACAATCTATTCCAATACCTAATCATCCTTACAGTGAAAAAAATTTCCTGATGTCCAATTTGAATCTCCCCTGCTGCAATTTAAAGCTGTTTCCTCTTGTCCTTTCACTATGGGCACAGCAGAAGGCATCGACCCCCACCTCACTACAACCTCCTTTCAGGTAGTTGTAGAGAGCGATGAGGTCTCCCCTGAGCCTCCTCTTCTCCAGACTGAACAACCCCAGCCTCCTCAGCCGTTCCCCATAAGACATTTTCCAGTCCCTTCATCAGCTTTGTTGCCCTTCTCTGGACGCGCTCCAGCACCTTGATGTCTTTTTTGAAGTGAGGGGCCCAGAACTGAACCCAGCACTCGAGGTGCAGCCTCACCAGTGCCAGGTACAGCAGAACTATCACTGCCCTATTCCTGCTGGCCACACTGTTCTTGATGCCATTGGCCTTCTTGGCCACCTGGGCACACTGCTGGCTCATATCAAGATGGCTGTCAACCAGCACCCCCAAGTCCCTTTCTGCTGAGCAGCTTTCCAGCCACTCTTTCCCGAGTGAGTAGGTTTGGCTGGGACTAGAGCCCAACTTTTACATTAAAACACCACCAAAGCTGCAAACTCAGGCACTGAGAACAGAAATGAAACCTTCTGCTGGTTGCCTGTATGCTCCTGGCTCTGTGTGGCTGCATTACGATGCATTCTTTATACACAGTTATCCCCTCTTTCTCAAAAGGCTTTGTTATGCTGCAAAAAGACAAGCAAAAAGAAAAAGTAATTTTTTTTCATAGGCCTCTCTGTAACTTCGAAGCATCTGACTCTGAACTAAGTAACACTTTTTTTTTTCATGTGGATTTGTATGTGTAATCTAAAAAAATAGATTGGTCTATGAATCTGCTTTTAATGATACAACGCTATGTGCTACCCTTGTAAATGTATGGAATTATTTTAGTCCTTCTCTTGCTGCATCTTACAAAGGCAACATACTGCAGTTTCAGTAGGTGCATTTTTAAAAGTATTTATCTGGGTCACTGCTACTTACAACATAAGACGATTTAGTGAAGCCAGTTTAGCATCAGTCTAAGGCAAAGGAAAAAAATATTTAATTAAAAACAGCAGAGTTATATTGATTGGTGGGAAAAAGCTCAACGCTATACATCACAATAAAAACCAACTTCAACATAAAATCAACATCAAAACAAAAACATCAACACAAAAATCTCAATATCTTTATCAATGATCTCGATGAGGTGATCAAGTGCACCCTCAGCAAGTTAGCAGACACCATCAATTTGGGCAGGAGTGTCGATCTACTTAAGGGTAAGAAGGCTCTGCAGAGGGACCTGGGCAGGCTGGATCGATGGGCTCTGGCCAATTGTATGAGCTTCAACAAGGCCAAGTGCCAGGTCCTGCACTTGGGTCACAACAACCCCATGCAATGCTACAAGCTTGGGGAAGAGTGGCTAGAAATCTGCCTGGTGGGAAAGGACCTGGGAATGGTGATGAACAGCCAGCTGAACATGAGCCAGCAGTGTGCCCAGGTGGCCAAGAAGGCCAACAGTGTCCTGGCTTGTATCAG
>VZRW01006192.1:511941-526406 GCA_013398125.1 Aegotheles bennettii | reverse complement strand
AGACCTTATTGCTCTCTATTACCTGAAAGAAAATTGTAGTGAGGTGGGGGTTGGTCTCTTCTCACAAGTAACAAGTGACAGGACAAGGGGAAATGGCCTTGAGTTGTGCCAGGGGAGGTTTAAGTTGAATATTAGGAAAAACTTCTTTACTGAAAAAGTTGTCAAGCACTGGAACAGGCTGCCCAGGGAAGTGGTTGATTATCAAATTAAAGTCTTTGGACTGCTTCAAGAAGAAAACAGATCTCTGGGCAATTTCATTCAAAAGGCGCCTGGAGTTTTGGGGGTTCTTTTTGCTCATCACAAATTGTTTCATGTAATTGGTAATTTCAGGTACAGAAAAGAGAACTGAGAGCATTACAACATCAGAATGAAATTTTCTTAAATGGTATGATGTAAAATCATGGACAACAGAAGAACGTGATTACTGATGATGGTGATCCATCTGATGCACATGGAGCAGTGCCGGTGTGCATGCCATTTTGCCAAGAGAGGTTGCACTTTGTTGCCATGTGATGGCCATCACAGAAGATGGGGAAGAAGGCAACCTGTTTTGATGGCACTGCTCCCAGATCCTTCTACTAAGATACAAATAATCAGAAAAGAGCATGGGTGGATATTCAGATGGACAGGCACCTAATGTAGTCTCTGTGCATTTCTACTGGTCTTAGCTTGCTCTTCCACTGTCTTGGAAAATGCCAGAAGAAAGGGAGATGTTGTTCAGGAAAGGGGAAGCTGCCACTCACACAGGAAATGATGTGAGAGGTGGCTAAATGGTCACTGAGAGACGAAAGTCTGCGCGCGCCCATGTGACGTGAGAACAACATTCCTCGGCATCATACTGCACATCGGGTGACAGGGAGGTGACTCAGAAGATGAGTGCACTTCAAAGGTTCGTGGAATACTGGTTTATTTTAGCTGAAGCCTGTCTGTGGCAGAGCAGGGAGGACTGCAAGCAGAAAGCATCCGCTCTGCATTTTGCAGCCACTGACGGAGCGGTTCATCCCCCAGGAACAAAAGCCTTCCTTCTCTTTTCCCTTTCTTCTGGTCGACAGAGGAGAGCAGGCAGGGAAAGAGCTGTCATTGCCACTGTCACACTGCAGCAAACGGAGGCCTGACGCTGCAGTGGAGCGGGGTGAGATGCTTGGCACCTGCCCCAACATGCCCCATGTTCTCTATGGCAGAAAGCTCAACAACTGTGTGTCCATCAGTAGGGTATCAGTGTGACAGAAACATTAGGTTACAGCAGCCGCGTCACCGTGATCTGCAGTTAATTATTCTCCAGCTCCAAAGAGCAGCAACACAGGGAGGAAAGGGATGGACGTGTAGTTGATAGTTTGATCCCATTATTGATTGGATGCTAAGAGAGGAAAATAACTGACTATGAAATATTTCCTGTGTCAGAAACAGGGAGGAAGGATAATGGATTTTCTTCAGATTTTGGGGGGCAAGAAAAGGAAAGTCACAAATTCTCAAAGCCCCGAAGTTTCTACTTAGTTTTTTCAAAAATGGCTGATTTTTTTCTAGCGTTTTTTGGGTAGTATTTTGGGTTTTTTTCAGTTCCCTCTACCTATTCCTTGATGACAGAGAACACACCAGCTATTCACTGGATATGGTGATCTACAGCTTGATCTACTCAGTTGAGTGCAAGAGGGCAGCTCCTGGCACTCTCAGCCCTGCTGCAGCAGAAGTCCTCTCACAGACAGCGGGGCCAGCTACAGATCAAGACTCCAAAGGAGTAAAAGGCTCAGTATCTAGCCCCTTAGTTAGAGTGGACTTGTTTTATCATACTGTTTTCAGAGATTTATCACTTCCTTTACCTTCCTCCACACACACAGTGAAGAAAATCTGTTTTAAACATGTGACAGGCACAGTTTCCATCAGAAAGTAAATTCTGGGGATAAATAAAGAAAAAAGGAGCTATTTTTAAGCCAGAGATGATCACCATGCTGACAAGAGAGCACAAGTGTCTGAACAGAAGTATGGTTCAGCATATTTACAAGATCAAGTTGCCACATCTTTTTTCAGATGATCTGAGATTACTGGAACCCTTTCCTTAAAAATATAGCTATAAGAAGTAATTAAATGTTGGCTTGGGGTTTGTGCACATAGGCATGACCGCTTTCTCCTCAAAGTGCCTTGGAAGTCTGCCGCTGGTCCTTATGGATAAATGTGTTTAGCCCTAATATTAAGTCCCAGAGGTTGGGAAGCCCTACACTCAACTTGGTGGAATTTTGGTGCAACAGCTTCAGAGAGCTGTATTGGATCAACGCCAGTAATGCAGATACCTTTGCAAGCAGGTCGGACACCAGTCCTATGGTACATGCTTCAAAAAACTGAAGCAAGGGGCAAAATGAGAGGGGAGGAGGGCAGGATGAAGAGCTCCTGACATCTGTATCACAGAACTGCAAGGACCTCTGGGTTGTCTCCAGATCAAAGGACCATTTGATAGGAGTCACCAAACGCCTTCTAGCAGAACACCACCATTCATCTGATCCTTCGCACATCCTCCCAAGAGAGGACACTATGTTGACATGCTTCATGATTTATTCTCAGGAGTAGCTGCAATAGAAGGAAGTGGTAGCACATGGAGAACTGGCACCAGCAAAGAGATTGAGGGACTCAGTTCTGGGGACACATATGGTGTACAACACAGGGTACTACACACAGAGAGCTCTGAGCATTTAAAACAAACAAACAAACAGAAAAAAAAAAACAGAAAAAGAATGAAGAGGGACATGAAGAAGAAAATCCCAGAGCTGCTGACACAAGGGATAACATGAACAAAGCTGCAGAGAACATCTGAAGTAGAGGGGAAAACTGAGTTTCTTCGAGAAGATACAGAAAACAGTGCCAATAAAGAGCTGCCATGCAGTGCCTTTAGCTTGCAAAAATAAGACTCGTTGAGGGATGTCTACTGCCTTTCTAAAATAGTTGCCAAAGACGGATGAAAAATTCCTCTGACCACTACTGAGGAAGTGATCTATTTCCATAACTTTGAAAACTGGAGAAGAATTGGGGTGTCTTGATCACACCGCAGAAAGCCAGGTGAACCTGCAAACAGGTGTCCTTGGGCAGACCCATATCCTCTTTTAAAGACATCCATGGGCTCGCCACAGTCTGGGTGTGAAGGTCTGATCTGGACTGAAGGCCCAGAGGAAGTGACCGGCCAGCAGTGGAATCTCAGGGCACCTCCACAGTATGATCTGCAAAACAGTCCTCAGGTAAAACTGCAGGAGCTGAGTTTGTGTGGAGTGAAAATATATTGAGGACAATCTTTTAGGTTCTTGAAGAAAAACATTCTACTTTCTGTCTGCAGTCACTCCCACGTACAAATCCCCTCACACTTTTCCTTCTAGAAGGAAAGAATATTACACTGAAGCCATTCTTAAGCAATAACATGAGATGACTGAAAACCAACTTTAAATGGATGTTGTCATTTACTAAGCCGTTAAGAAATTTCTTATCATTGCCTTGAAGCCACAAATTCCTGTGGCCTGCTTAGACCTACTTTGTGCTTCAAATTCTCAAATCAGCACAACAGCAAAGATTATTAGAAAATGTGTTACACTGCAGCCAGTAAACATCAAGGAGAATATCCCAAGCTTTACAACAAAAGGTCACTGCGATTTAACAGATGGCTTCCAATCTGAGAAATAAAGTAACTAAAGTAAATAAAATGGAGTCTGGAAAACAAACAACATATATTCTCAGGCCAAAATGTAAAAGAACTAGAAAGAACCAAAGATGAGTCAATACAGATTTTCAATTTTATTACTTTGATTTAATAAAATTCTTTGGATAGTGTTGCTTGCTCAGTATAACCACAGAAATCACAATTGCAAATTCTGTACTGTGATTTATAGATTGAAAGGTTGCCTGATTTCATTATGCTGGTAAATATAACAGTGCAGACACCTTCTCTTGAAAATCTATTTCTGAATTCTTACATCAATATTCAGATATTCAAAACTGATATTTAGCTTCTGCAGGAACTGCATGTGTGTGTATGTCCATGCACACACACACACACACACACACACACTTATATTCTTAATATTTCCCTGTCTTTCAGATCACAGGAATACATGTTACAGGATCTGCTGCTTTATCCCAAACCAAGACTTAAGCAGTTACAAAGTGCCTAGCCCTTCACGTAGGACATTTCTGCTAATTTTACCCTCCTTTCTTGCTAAAATAAATTCAAACAGATGTATCAATAGAGGCTCATTTCAACCCTTGGTTATCCCAGATCTAAGAAGGCTTAAATTCACCTTCAGTTTACAATGCCATAATTGATGGATAAATCACTGAAGGCCTAAAACACACAGTCCAACACTTATGTTATATTTATATTTTTCAGTCTGAGCAGAGCACGCTAAATCATTTTTTAACTAAACCTGGATTTTCACTCACAGTTTTACAACAGAAGTACAAAGCAGGGCGTTAAGGCAGACCTCATGAACCAGAGCCCACGTGCAGCTATCTACAGCATCCATGGGGCAGGAGGCCAACAGGCAAGCAAAGGATGCGAGACAGCACCAGCGAAGAAGAGAGAGGAAGAAGTGAGGAGGCAACGTGACCAGAGAGGGACGAGGATGTCCTTCTGCAAGGTGGAGCTTGATGTCCCTGCCAACCCCCCTTGAATACCTTGAGCCATGCATCCCTCCTGGCTGTCCTCACAAGTCCTGCCCTGGCCATTCTTCCCCCTGCCACTGAGGTTAGACTTCAGTATGGCCACCTTAGGGGGCCAAAAGAGTGAAGGGCCTAGAGCAGGCATTTCGCACACTCCGCAGCGCTGGGGGAGCTGCGAGCAATGGGGACAGCCCTCCGGCATGCAGACCCACAAAGCTGGTGGGCTCTGCAGCCCAGGTGGCCAACAGCACTCCTCCATGGCACAGACTTGGCGTTGGGCTGGCCTGCAAGCCATGCCTCTACAGCACATCCTCCACAGCTGGTTGGCACAACCCGTTCCCCCGACCCTTGGCAATGTCTGAAAAGGGTCGGGAGAGGATTATGGAGACAGCAACAAAGGTCCAAGGACATGCACCCGTCCTCTGCAGCAGGCGGATGACTGAGGGCACGTCTAGCTGTGATAAATAAACTAGGCCACATCCCCATTTCTGCACACTGCCGTAGGAGCCCACAGGGTGATCCTTTGCCTTGTCCCCCTCGATCATTGTCATCAGGAACAACAACCAGCTCTTATCAGCAGAGACGTCTCTAGGAAGGAGTGACTTCAGGACACAGTGTCCTTCCCCAGTCCCCTGAACCCCCAAGACAATTTACAACGCTGTCACTCGCACATACTCCCTCCTCATCTGCACCGTTCTTTCCTCTAATTTTAACATTTTGATTTCTAAATAAATGTCCTTTAGCGCCTTGTAAGACCTTGATGATAAGCCGTTTTATTGATATTCTGGTTCACTTTTCAAAATATTTGCAGATTATAGGATAAATAGTATTTGCTTTTATCCCTTCTTCAGGAGATAAGAGTTTGGTAACTTACGTTACCCAGATGAAAATTTATTGGTTAGCACTGGGGAAAGCAGATCCTTTCCAAAATTAGCCTTTGAGCCAGTTAGTCTTTCATAAACAAGCAATGATTTAAAAAATCCTCAGCAGATAGGAGATGTTTGCAGTCCTAGCATTGACTTGCACGAATATTAGAAGGTGTAAAGATAACAAAGCTACATCATCCATATTTCACAGCCTCAAGACCAGGGATTAAAAACTATGGAAAACTTCCCTAATGAAATGTCAAAGCCAACTAGCTTCACTACAGCTAATCCGCAAATCTTGATGACAGTGCAGATTACCCAGCCTGCTAAACTGGCAAGCGCCCAAGGAAGCTCATCTCCCAGGGATTACACCTCCATTTAGGTTTGCCTTCCTCTGAATTACTTGGAAGAGCCCGGAGGAAACAAGTTTCAGCTCATCTATTTCCTTCTCAGGGCTTTCAGAACACTACCCAGTCTTAAAGCATCAAGTAACAACAGCACATATACACATGCATGGAGACAGAGCCCCAAATATTGACATTACTGTGCAATAGGCCAGTCACCCGCAGATACTGGGCGGAAAGCTGCTGACAGATGCTGCAACAGAAACCTCGTAAGAACCTCAAGGTTTGGGGAAGAAATCCCCTGTTCCCCATCTATGCCGTCCTCATGCTTGGATCTGAAACATGCCCGAAATGAGAGATTATTTTTTTCTCACACTCGCTATCTATAGAAGTCCTCTTTATAAGTCTCTGTTGTGCAGCTCCTGAATGTCAGGCCCAGCAAATCAAAACATTTTATTGTAATTTCATATTGTTTACTTTTGCGAGGCAGGATCTTGGCAGAGACAAGCATTTCCTCCAGGGACGAGGAGGATGGGGCTGGGAGGGGGGGAAGGATGGAGGGATGGAAGGAAGCAGTTTAATGCAGACTTCCTCATTGTCTGCTTTAATAGGGACCTTGGCTGAAATACAAAGGAAGAGGTGGCTAAAAAGACCTTTGCTACAAATTTAGAGACACCGGAGAATGGGTGTGAGGGTGCACCAGGGCCAGCCTACACATGCAGCAACAATGGATTAGGGATGCAGCATAGCAACAGGAAGATGCCAGCAGCCCTTGCCAGCACCCCCCCAGCTGCTGCCTCCCCAGATGGGTTGGGGAGGATCAGGGGTCCTGGGATCCTCTCTGAGTAGCCACAGACCAGAGGGCTGTGGCTGAGAAGGTGTGGGGAAGGACAGTCTCCCCTTGGCTGCTCCCACACACCCCCACAGAGCCAGTGTGTCTTCCCCATCTGCGGATGCTCCTGCCTCCTTCCCCAGACCCTCCTCCTCCCTCCCTGGCCCCACACCTTAGGCAAGTTGCCCTCTGAGGGGGATGGCACTACCAGAGCAGTTCTCTCCCCATCAGGACCCTCTCACTGCTTTCCTCTGAAAGGCCCAGCTCCTGCAGCTCCCTTGCTATGTTCCCATCACACCTCTTCTGGGAAGGAGACCACACTGGCCAGGAACACGGGAAAGCACCAGCAATCCCACAGGCATCTATTTTTCACTGCACCTTTCCAGGGAAATTTGACTCACTATGTTCAAATGTTTGGGCGAGCAATACTTAAGCTGATGAGATCATTTAGGAGCGCCAGCTTGGGAGATACAAGAAATTTTTATTTTAACATCTCACATTCACACCCCTCACACGCACGTGGTTTCACTTTGAACCGGAGGCACCCTCCCTGCTGCTGCTGGAGCCACGGCCCTCCGAGGAGCCTGCAGGAGACTGATGATGGGTGCCAGGACAGCAGTAAGGCTGAAAGGGATTTTATTGACTTCATTTTGTCCCCCAGCTGTCCATACCAGGGACCTAGACCTTACCTACTTTCATACCAGCTTCCTTGTGCTGCTTCATGCGAGACAAACATTCAGGGCCAGCCAGGCAAAAGGAGTGTTCTGCCTTGAAGCTGTGACTCGCAGCCATGACTTGCTCCATCCCTGGGACTGCTCACAGCCACAGGCAGAGGCAGGCGACACCCCCCTGCTCCTGCACGCTGCCCGGCAAACCTCGGGCAGAGCCCGGCTGCTGGCTCTCCGCCGGGCATAACAAATCTCCCTGTCCTTCAGCATCATCTCTCTCTTCTTCTCAAGCTTTGTTTGGGCAGAGAAAGTGGTTCACAAAGACCTTTGCACAAACCCACCACAACGACAACTGCCTTACTATGTAAAATGATTCACTGGTGTTTAAAAATCCCACAAACAGGAGCCCTCGCCGACTTTACGACCGACTTCCCACGAAGGCACCAAGGCCGGCAATCGCTAATGCTCCGTCTGGCATCAACTCCCTGCAAATATCTCGGCAATAACAACTGATAGCAGAGCTCAGAGCCTACATATCATCCTCCTGTTTGTACATAAATTCCCTTTAAAAGGATTTCGGCATCCTCACGCAGCTTCTTCCCAAGCGCTCGGGCTCTTAAAGCCATGTCAGCCAGACAGAATGGTGCCACGCAACTACAAACAACACGGGACAATTTTTTTATTACAATACACGGCACTATTATTTCTAAAAGCACTGACAGTAATATGCAGCATGTAAAAATACACATTCATCATAAAGAGGTTAGATACTAATTCCTGCAGCTTAATTTTTTCTTAAGGGCACCAGCCCATTTTTCAATTAAGGCAGGATAATATTATTAATCATAAAAAAATTGCTGATGTGTAAAATTGTTTCCTTTCTAGATGGCCTTGGCTGAGAAACGTCAGACACGCTGCCTTTGAATTAGTCTAACTTCATGGCAGTATGGAAGCTGTATCATCCCTTTTGGCAAGGATTCGTGCTGCTCCCAGCCTTAGCCGTGGGGAAAGGCACACCTCCCTGGGGAGCACGTGCAGGCAGACCTGGCTCCTGCAGGAGCAAGGCAGATCTCCCCACGTCTCTGCTGCACTGGGTGCAGGCTGGCAGCAAGGAGCCTACGGATATAGATTCCGTATGCAGCAAGGAGCCTACAGATATAGATTCCCAGGGAAGAGCAAGCACCATCCAGTGTGGGGCAAAACAGCCGGCATCACAGGGCAGCCCCATGCCAGAAGCGTGTTTTAATGGTCTCTGTTGCCCGAGCATTTCCAGGACACCATGTTTCAACACCCCCAAAAGAGACAGATGGGGTTTCTGTCCCCTCTTTTTGATTTTTAGTGCTAAATTTGGCACTATGGGACTATCTGGTGAGGTCACCAGTGCTTTCTCTTTAATGGTTTTCCCTCCTTCCTCTGCTGCTGAATGGGTTTGCCTAATTCCTGCCAAAATAACTGGGCAATTGTTTTCAGGCTGGGCCACCAAAAGCATCATGAAGGAAAGAGAACAATCAAAAGAACAACCCAAAGCCTGTAAAATGGTAAGTCAGGAATAGCAAAACCTCTCCTCACCCTGTAGTAAGCATGGAAGACACCTGGACTGTGGCTCAGCATGCCCTGAGAAGATGCTGCAGAGGTGCGGGCATGAGAGTATCCTCCAGGAGGGCAGCTCCCTGGTGCAGCACTCCCTGGTGCCCAGCTCCTCATCCTGCCCAAACAGGAGACCTCCTGGATCACTCCCGGTGTGAGTGCCCAGCTCTACCCCAGGCTAGACATGTGAATGCTTCAGGCAGACAGAAAGGGACTGGCACATGCCCTGGCCTTGCTTCCACAGGCAGCCAGCTGTGCCTGCCAGGAGTCCTCCAATGAGACACAGGTAGAAGCACTCAAGTGAGGAGCAGGACTGCCCCAGGACCCTCTGCGCCAGGGCCAGGAGATAAACCCCTGGGAGGTTTGCTGGGGATGATGGAGGGAGGCAGCCTGGCTCCTGGCTCCACAAGTGCCTGATGTGTACTTTAGTGGCACAGATCCAGACAAAACGCCTTGTCTCCAGCCATGTGTCCAACCCTCTTCCCATCTATGGGCACCTTCCCTCCCACACATCGCTAAGTCATACATACCCTGACTTCTGTTGAGATTTTGCGCTTCCCTGCTTACAGGACCTCCCACGAACAGCTCATGGAAGTTACCTCCTTGACAGCTCAACCTTTGCCCATCGCCTGGAAAACTTTCAGCATCACTCTCAACTGGAGTGCCCCCACTGTTCATTTCCTCCCTCACCGGTCTTGCTTCTCCCCTGTTCTGGAAACTGCATCCTCCTTATTTTTTTCCACATAGTGACCAGCCTGCTCCCAGCTGCAGAATCCCCCTCCTGCTTGCCCCCCACACAATCAACTCCTTAACACCCAGTTATCTGTAGCCTTGTGTCATTAGTTTTCTGACATCACCAAATACTTTCTTATCTGAAGCTGGTTTTATTTATACATACATATATATAAAAGGCCACCTGTCACCATCTTACTAACTGCTGACCAAGAAGACACTGCGTAAAGAGAAAAGGCCAGACCTTGGGACCACCTTGGGGGATGCCCCACCCCATGGTTGTTGCCTCTTGGCAAATACTACGAAGAGGAGCACTTCGCTCTGAAGTCTGCAGAGGCAAATCAAATAAACAGAAATTGTGAGTTTCAGCCAAAAAAAATCCTTTCTGACAAGGGTCGCTCCTATTCATATGACTAGTCTCATTAAGATCAATGAGAACTGGGAAAAACTGCAGGACAGAGTTTGCGTGTGTCTCCTGGCTGAGACGTTCAGCTGTATTATTTTCCCCTGTGAAAAGGAAAGCTAACCCTCTACCACCAAAGCAATAACCACAGTGGGATTACTGGTCAGCAATACACCAGATACCACTTCCAGCAATGCTATAGTTAGTAACTACTCACTGACAGTAATTGTTACAAACAACTGAATTACCAGAGAGAGATTCTCATATTATCTGTACACACACACATACACACACACACATACATACATATATAAATACCACTTTGTACAAATCCCAAGTATGTGAGGTTAAAGTTAATGGGCTAGCTTTGTTGAGCATCTCAAAAATCAAATTAACTGCAATCAAATTCATGGCACAACTCAGGGTTCATTTCATTACTATCAGAAAATTCAATCTCTGAAATCTTACAATATTAAGCTAAAGCAATGATGGTTCTGTTAAAGTTCTTTCTTTTTTCCATTTTAAGGTGAGAAAAAGCTAGTGCGTCAGGAGAAGGTGGGGGTGGGGATTCCTGATGGATACTTCTGAAAGCTTGGCAAACATTCAATCAATTACTCTTTTATTAGGGTAAGGAAAGAAAAAAGCATCCTTTCAAACACGTTCTAAAATACATTTTTCAGTATAAATTCTACCTCTTGCATCTATTTCTACATCATATCTTTTCTTGCAAAGACTGAGTATATACACACATGCATACATACAGGCATACACATATATAAATTCAAAATCAAATCCAATAGGGAGCTATTTAAATCTACTCATTGCTGCAATAACTAATCATCTTATCTGTGCTGTACTGTACGTGGGAGAGTCAGAAGTTCACTGCACTAAATGCAGGCATTTTCCTTGCTTTAATGAAGCTGCCTTTTTGGGTTATTTTACAATAAGCACTCTTGAACCTTACTGCAAGACCTAGCTGTAGAATACTCACTGCAATTTCAGCCTCCTTTTTTATCCCTCCTCTTCAAGGTTCCCAGCTAGGCTTCTCTGCGGGAGTCAAGTGTGGTTTTAATAAGGCAGACGAGGCAAGGCTTCTCAACTGCTCGTGATAGAGGTGAGGTGGTCGGCTCTTTATTGACTTTCTGCAGTACTGCAGCTACGGACCGTACAGATGATCTGGCTTTATGAGCATGCACCAGGCAGGAAATGGGCCTGGAAATTTCCAGCCGGCGGTGTTTGATGCACTGTTTGAAAAGCTGCACGATGTGCATATAAAGGAAATGAAGGAGAGCCTTTTTTGTTGTTGTTGTTGTTGCTAACCCGTCAGGCTGCAGTCGCTACACACACCTAGGAATGCCTGCTCAGGAGCCATTTTAAGAATTAACACGTCTCAGCAAAAGGAAGAAAACCAACATCGGTTATTTTGTGCACGTGAGAGAGTGCTGCGTATCAAAGATCCTTTTATGAACGCTTGGAAAAATCACATGGGAGGCAACTTGCTGCTAAACGATTTTACTGTCCCTTTCTGATGTAAGCAGCCACGGTACATATACACTGTACACAGTGCACAGCTGCACAGATATGCACCCATCCTCACAAGGGGATGTGGAAAAAAGGAAGCAGTCACAGGCTGGTATCATGTGCTGTTAAGGTTTTATTGATACCAGCACAGAGAGAGCAACTGCATCACTAATTAATGGATGCTCACAAGCTATACACACCCTTCCAAGCAAGTGGCAATAAAACCAGGTAACCTTCTTCACCCTCACACATATATTACTTCAGCTATTCACCCTCCTCCCTGGTGTTCTGGATTTCTGCACACACCCCTTCCCCTCACTACCCCACACCTACACTAGCAAGGTACATTCTTCTGCTCCACGACCGGGGAGATGCATGGTCATGTCCTGGCTCACAAGCTCCCCATGTGAGGTGGAGCGAGCCACGCTGAGCCAGGTTTGTAACAGCAGACAGGGTCCAAACTACAGACAGGAGGCCTGGAAAAGACAACCCCCCGAGGTGTCTCCACATATCTGGACATGAAAAAAAAACTTAACACTTAACATGGGGCTTGACATCTCTCTGCGCTTCTTCTTACTCCCTGCCCGAGGGGGATAATATCCTCCTGCCCCAGGGAGTGCAGTGACCGTGAGCAGAGCAGAGATGGCAGGAAGGTTCACGTGCTTTGGTGACAGCAGCCCTACAAAAGCTAGGACAGACTTTTAGTTACTACAGAAACATCACACACGTACCCATACCCGGGTGGTGCTGATGGCACAGTGGGTGTGGATGAGAACTCCAGCTTGCGTCCAGCCATGGCAGCATCAGCTGCAGAACTGCTCTTGTCAAGGACTGGCTGAGGAAGCCAGGTCCCACCTCCTGCTGAAGCACTGCACCTGAGTATCCAGAGCTGCATGGTATTTATCATGATGTCACTTCTTTCAGCTAATTGCAAAGCTCTCGGGGACTCTGAAAATAAAGCTACACACACACAGGAATCTTACAGCTATAGTGTTACTGTCGGAGCATATGCCCTTACTGCGTGCAAGATTTAACTATATGCTTAAATTCTACCCACTTCAGTGGGACATAAGGATTTGCTTAGCTTTCATTATGTGCTTAAATGTAATTTTTCAATAGATACGCCTTCCTGCACCAGAACTTTAATGTATACTAGCCATTTGTTTTATAGTTACCTGAGTAACACGTCTTGCCTTTCCAAGCCCAGCACTGGACTACTTCCACTGTTTTGTTACACAATAAATGGAAAAGCAGGCAGAAAGTGGGGCAGGATGGGTTTTTAGTTAGCTACCTGAAAAATATGGGCAATGATGGGCAGGTGATACTGCTGCGCAATGTTATCTGAGTGCTCTCAAATTTCTGCCTGCTGGATAAGCATCAGTGGACAGCTATAACACACTCCTTAAAGGAAGGTGAGGAAAGGACAATATAACCCACAGCACAGAACCTTCCCATACTGTGTTCTGCATTTATTTTTTAAAATGCACCTACAGGGAACGGGCGTCCTGTGAAATAACAGATGTTAGACTCTCACCACACATACACTGCTTTAATTCAGATGACCTTGTTGAATTAGGAAGCTAAATACAAGATAAATGTCCACCTTCTGAATGCCTGCCTTGAGAAGACCTGGTTTTGGCCGTTGTTTGGCTGATCTGTATTTCTTCCCAGTTCTCCACCTGCAGTTCCCCAAAGTGTGTTCTTACAGCAGTTTGGCTTGTTTTTCCAAATCAGATGCTGCTTACATCATGAATCTCATGAATTTTATTTGCTGATAGGAATTAGCAACTGCTTCACTTTTTAGCCCTCTGACTTGGCAGAAGCTGGAGACCGGCTCAGACCTGCTGTCAGCTTGTGCTCTGGGTCTGCTCTCAGTAGGCAAAAGATGCTCAGGGCTTCTGTAGAGTCATAGGCACTACATTGATTTCATCAAAATTACACACACTCTTTAAAGCAGAACTTAAACAGTCAAACAATTAATATTTTCTTTAATTCTTAAGGTCTTTTCTTCTGCATGTGTTTAAAAAAAGAGAAGAAACAGACTGGCATTGTCTTTCGGTCTTTTGCTGGTGGCAAAGCAGATTATTTCTATCATATTCTGCAGGGGTGCTGTCAAATGCTGTTCCAGGCTATGGGCCAAAACCTACCCCCAGTCCATGTGCTCAGTTCCCACTGGCATCAATGATATCTCCACCATGGACTGACAGTAGTAAATGGGCAGAGATGTGCTGGCTGCTCAAATAGCACGATCTATGTGCTGAATAATTCATTTTAAACTGTTGCACAGATGTCAAAATGTTATTGCTGATTTCTAGCCAGCAGAACAGGGCGTTTCTTCTCCCGATACGAGTGTGTCACTGCCTGTAACGCCAGAGAAGATCTGGGGGATGTCTCAGCCAGACAGCAAACCCATACATGGCATGCCTGCGAACGTACAAATAAAATGCTTGTTACAGGCCACCTTTAACTTTCCTTATTAGGATTTTCCTGTGGGTGCACTCAAAAGCAGGTTAAAACATAGGTTTTAGTGTATGGTCTCCAACAATCACTTCAGCCCTTTGGGTTTTCTGTAGAGTCCCACAGAAAACCTCTAAGTACAAACTACTTCAGACTCACAGCCAAGTTTGGATAACAAAATAAACCCAAACAGACAAAAAAAACCCCGCCTCAGTAAATCAGAATAAGTATATCTATCCTACAGAGTCTGTCGGCCTGTCCACGGCAAGAGTCCCATGGTAGAAGTCAAAGATATCCCTTTTCTCCAGAAAAAAGGAAGAGAAAGGAGTTTTCCTGTGCTTTCCCTTTTGCTAAACCTGGAGCAGCCTATCTTTTCACCTGGACTTTGTACTGAGATCTTTCAGGAACTGGGTTACCCACCCA